>DWJN01004200.1:0-12672 GCA_018248895.1 Carystus phorcus
AAGTTCTAAATAAAAGTCCGCGACAGCATATGTCTAGCTTCTAAGGTTAACCCACAATAAGCATTTTTATGGTTATAAAAATAGTTGTTAAATGTTAATTTATATGGCGAAACAACGTTTGCTGGTTCATCTAGTTAATTATAAGTTAATGCTTGACTATAATCCTACCTGATTTTAAGTGATGTTGTCTTATATATATTGTTAAATATTACAATTATATGGTGATCCGCGTGGCGTAATTGTTACCATGCGACACCGTTGTTCGAAATGTCCTGGGTTCGATTCCCAGCGAGGTGGAAATTTAAATGATGAGTTTAAATTCCTGTTCTCGGTCTGTGCCTTTGTTTATTTTTATAATCTTTATTTATTTATTTATTTATTTATTTATTTATTTAGGACACCCAACACGGATAACACAGATTTTTAATCATATATAACAATACAGGGCCTTATAGTTATTGTGTACCCATAATTATAGGGTGCCACAACGTGCACAATTATTTAGGAACTAGACAACAAACATAAAATTAAATAATAGTTATTATATAAACTTACTCAAACATAATTCTAAAATAAAGTAACCAAAATATATATTTATAAAATATATATAAAGTAAGTGTCACGGTGTTTGTCCGCGATGGACTCCTACAATTTACTACGCGACTACAATCATTTAAAAAAATATTCATCTAAGGTTACGATACGCAATTATAACCGGTCACATAGAAACTCGCTAGAAATACTAACTGTTAATGAAAATACTGGAGGTAAGTAGGTACTCGTAATTCACACGATTATACAATTAATTACTATAATTACTACTGGCTTTATAATTACTAGTAGTAGAAATGACCGTCCCATTCGTTTGACTATTTAACACGTGTTTTCTTAAGCTTCGGTTGTATGTATGTAACGGAAACTTTGAAGTGATTTTGGCCGACTTTGAAATATCGGATTAATTTGAATTTCTACATACTTATTGAGGACTGATGACAATGCAATAATATGAAAAAGTCGTCCGGATATCCTTACTAGTATACTAGTATCCTACTTATCTTAACCTAAATTATAAGTAATCTATATAAATACAACAAATATACTTTAGAAAGCTGGACCGATTTGGCCATATTAATGCGGTAAAAATCCGACATAACCCTGTGTCCTCTCACGGCACCGGGTACCATTTGAAGGTTTCCTAAAACAAAAAAAAGATATCGTCGATAAATTGTAGGCAAAAAAGTTAAAAGACATATAGTATTGGTTCTCAATTCATAGCTGGAACATGGGTTGTTTGACGGCTTTTTTTTTTTATTTTTATGTCGTAAGCCGGCAAACGAGCAGACGGGTCACCTGATGGTAAGTAATCACCGTCGCCCATGGATATTAGCAAAACCAGGGATGTCACCAACGCGTTGCCGGCCAAGAAGGAAGAAGGAGGGGAAAACAGAACTGGCACTCAAGGTGGCAGACGAAACACGACATTGTCATTTTACGACTGATTTACACTGGAGGATGGTAGCTAGCCAGTCAGACCGTGGGGGTCTTACCACCGCATGGAGAGGGATACTTTTAGGATTAAACTAGGCAGTTCAGCAGCATTCTAAAAAAAGGGACCGGGCGTCACGGCCTCGTTCGTTGACCAGCAGGGTGCACCACTTGCAGGTGAGGCTGACTTGGAGATCTTATTGAGCCCCTTGCACCCCAAAACCCTTTACCTATGCCTTTTGTGTTGCTAGTTTCCAAGATTGGAATTATCAGTTACCATCACGTAGCTCGTATACTCGTTTGTCAGCTATTCACATTAAACGATCTCAATTTAATTAATCCCACTAAATATTTTTTCAAGCTACATACCTAAGTATACTAATGGATAGGTTTCGCGAAAAATGCTAAAGTCGATAACCATCTTAGAACAGCAACACTACAACAAATACAGCGTAGAAAATATTTGGTGTAAATTATTTTTTCAACCCCAGAAGCAACGGTAATGTAAATCATATACACGTAACCACTGAACCAGAAAATACATGTGCAAATTTACGTTAGCAAGTCTCAAAGGAAACCCAATAAAGTTCAGCTGCTAGAAACTTGTTCCGTCTATTTATACAAACCCGACGAGTGACGACAAGAACGCGTAAAGGTGCTCCTCCACAAACTCGATCTCACTCAATAAAATGTGTTGTGAAAGTTTTAAACTCTTTAACAGGACAAACAGGACAGCTAGAAACTAAATTCGATTTGTGCAGAGCAGCAGACAGAGGTTCAACATAGTTACGTAATATCGTACGATATACTACTTAAATTTCTGTTATATGTAATAAACCATAAATAATAATAAAGGTTAAGTTTAAATCTCAATGTGTGGTAGACAAAATCCGATTGAAGGACGGAGGAGATATCCGGCGATGGAGGAGACGTCCACGAGCGCCCAGTGGTTCCCGCTAGTGGCTGATGTAATGGCATGTCAGCGGTGACGTAATGGCTGCAAACCATTCCTCCTTAACAATCCATAACATAAACTAAGTTCATTCGAAATTTAATAGTTTATAACCTTATTTCAAAATATAGATGTAGGAAAAACTTAAAACATTTAGCACACGAAAACTAAGTAAGTATTTGAGTAGGTAATGGTAATCATACCATCAACAGTGTGTAGAAAAGTAACTCGTGGCTCGTGGGTAGACTGTAATTTGGAATTCGCCAAAATCTCTATTCTCTGTATTTTTATAGTTGTTGTTTTTCAAAGGGGTCTATAGAGACCCCCGCGGGCGCTGAATGCCTTCAAGATGACTATTGATGTCATCGGAACATTTGGTGGCGATGAGTTGATTAAATTAAAACAGCATAATATACATGTATTATTATTTTAGCTTACATTAAAATGTAGTCAGTTATTACTGACACTGATATATTTGGTCAAAAAGTGTTAAGGTGCAAATAATTTAGATGCCAAAGAAGGTTTAAATGGGTTTGAAAACCTGTTCGTTAGATCTCGCAATGTACAGCTAACGAAAAGCCAACTAGTCGATCAACAAGTTAGTCAATCTAAAATTGTGTAGACGCGTCCTTAAGAATCCGAGGACTTACATTCACGTAGCAATTTCGATAAACTGAGCTCTCAATACACGCGCCAGACAAAGTGTTAATGGTGAATTTCTTCAACGACACATAGGACCCGCGCGCTTCGATGTGAGTCATTACACGTAAAACTAGTGGAAATAACTGTTTGGTACTCTTAATTAAATATCATTTAACGCTTATTGTAAGTGGACAAGGCATTTCGAATAATATTTTCACTTACTCGTATCAATGTTACTTTCGTTATTACGTCCAAATACGAGTGACATTAAAAAATCACTGCAATCTATTACTTGCTCAGTGTACTTGTAAAGTACGGGTAGAGCTTATTTAGAAGAAGCTAAGGAAGAAAAAGGAAATAGTAAACTGTTCTACGGTATATTTCGTAAAGTGCAGCAATACGTCAAGCTGCTGGAATATTCATATAATTGTGAATCGGATCATTAATAAGCTGCACAGTGGTTCATTGAGTCGTTAAGTTTAATATAAGCATCAGCCGAGCCAATATAATTAATAAGAAAATATTGGCTCGCAATAGCCGTCACTATAAACCGAAAAGCTTACTCATTGTCAAGATGGAGATTTATAGCGATCAAGTCGAGGGAAAAATGGAAAATTCCCAGTTAAATATTAATATTCGCAACCGAAAATCTATTTATAATAATGCCAACACAAAAAACAGGTTTCTACTCATTATTAATAATGAAGTCAGGAATATTGAGCCACGGACGGGCAAATTGACGTTGGAAGGTTGTGCTCGGCTAAATAAAATTATTAATTTATGTCTGAATTGAATCGCACTGAATGATGGCCGCTGGCTGCTGTTTGTATTTTATTAATATTTATACAATTTTACGTTACACACATTTGAATTTCATTTTGTTTTCGATTATCTGTATGTCCGTGCGTTTGTTTTCGCTAATCTCAGCAACGGCTCAACCAGTATGAACGATGTCATCCTGTCTAAACATGAAAGTGTGGGTCCAAGGATTAAAGCAAGAGCAGTTACTGTTGACTACTTAACAGTTATTCTGACAAATGTGACCTATTATCTCCTCGAACGCATAACGGATATCATATAAGATAGTAGTGTTATAAATATAACAGACCGCTCGACAGGTTCTAGCTGACCGATCATCGATATCTCTTAAGAACAAATCAGAGAACTCGTTAAATATGGTTTGGGGCATCCTGTACAGGGAAGTTAGCTAACAAATTAGCGACGTATCACCGGCCAGTCGTGACGGTAATTGTTAAAACACTCGACGTTGTTTGCTCGACCGTCGTCGCAGCCCTCCGCTAATCATGATTGATTAGGGTAGTGCACGTCGCAACTATTAGCCTAATTATTTAGTCAATCTCAAGTAGATACACCTCATATTTCTGTTCATTAATGCATCCAACGAATTATAACCATAAACCGACGAGCGAGCTATTGTATTGTTGATATAATGAAGATATTTGCTAAATAAATCTAATAGTGGGTTTCAAAATAAAGGGTTTTTGATATTTAAATCTTTTTAACACAAATTAATTAATTAGTGTAAGTGAGTCACTCAACTTCAATAAAAAAATCCGTAGGCGCAGCGACAGACGTATAGAGAAAAGGGTATGTTTATTTATTTATGTTAAAGAAACCAATTAAGTGGCTATCCACAGCCCTCACAGAACATTTCCCGAAAACTCCCGGAAACAAATATAAGTCACAGAATTGAAAAAAGTTATACGAAAAGGACACAAAACTCGTGGTATATAAGTCGGCGGAATATAAAAGTGAAGTCTTTCGGAGCGAAGCCAAGTTTAATTTCAATGGGATTTGAGTGTGAAATATTGTAATTGAATTTATCTCGGACGGTATCGGTGCGTTAAAAGGTTTTTAAAGGCACGATAAATCCAAATATATTAAACCAGAAAACGCATTGATTAATTATTCTCTATTTGGCACGAGGAACGAATCGTCAATTTAGGAACAAATCGTACATATACATATATACACAGATAGCGTTAGTATAATCAACAATAAGACCGAGACGACTAAGCTATTCGTCGGTTAAATTACTCCGATGATGGTACATTTCGAAATGAAGCGTATATTGATGTAGAAGGTTTGTTGGAACTTGGAATATACGCTTGTTATAAATGCATTTCACCTTTGTGGCAAGAAGACATCGACATCCTGTCTAAAGGCCATCTGCAGAATATGTCTGAAGGTTTCTAGTATACTATAATGCATTGTGCTGCAAAAGATACTTAGATTAAAACTAAATGTTTATGCGTAGATTAAAATGGAGAAGACATTTCCCGTGTAACTCAAAACATAAACCAACCAATTCAAATTATACCACCTTATTGAATATACAATTTATTATATTAATTAGAAGTCTCCTCAATCTACGGGAAATGCTTAATGCTAGCGAGGAATTTTTGGACCTTCAATAATTTAGACATTATTTATGAATCATTCTGTAAATTAAACAGACCTTCCGTTTCTACTGAGAGGTCATTAGGCGAGGGGGCTGGCTGCGCTAGTGGCCACCGCCGCCTCCAGCTAATTTATGGCGGCGCGAAAGTGCCCTTTGAAACGATCGCGCGCTAAAGTGCGGAACACGTCAGGAACAATATTTACTGCAGATGAAAAAATAATGGGACCAGTTGGTCGGGCCGGGATATTGGTCTATAAAAATTGTTCCCATAACTGCAACTGAGTAATGGAGTCTTTAAAACTGGAAATAGCGTCACGCTGATTCCAGACGTATATCATCAGCAACCAATAGAACTATTAATCCACCAGTCTTAGGCAGATCCTTATCTATCCTTATATTTAATTACGTACTTTCACCTTCATAATCACTAATATTTCAGCGGTTTCTGTGCATAGGTTATTATAAAATCTTTGTAAAGTACGTGCAATAATTCTCACAAGTCCATCTCTAGCCGCCAACCGGGCCCATTGGATCGACGACATATTCGTACCTCAGTGCGTGCACAGTGTCGGTAGTAGTTAGACAAGTTAGTTAATTACATCCATATTATCGTGAACATATTGTTACGAAATCCGTAACCAACGTTAGAGTAACTATTCAAGATTAAATATTATTATAACATGTTAAAAGGCTCGCCTCACCTCAGTCAGTCCATAGCGTATCTTTTCAAATTGTTTACTCCGTAGATTTCCATTTATCATTTTCGTAAAAACCAACGTACAAAATTGTGTTTTATATTCTTGTATGTGATCCAAGCATGTCGAAACAAATTACTTTGAACAATTTGGAAGCACGTTGTAAAAAATATACATTCGTTGTAAAAAATAGACCTTCAGACGAAACCATGCACGCAGCATCTGCAGAATATGTTGTATCTGCAATGGTAATCGCAAAGACAATGAACACTTATTAATAACAACGTTAACTAACTTAGCTACTTTAAATCCTCTCTCAGTCACGATATTTTTTCTTCTTTCTTTGACCTTCCTTGTGACATCGTAATTATAACCGCTACAGGACATTGACATGTTTAAAATGTATCTTAACGAAAATTAGAAACGCCTGCCTTTAAGATATTTAGTTTGTACTCGAAATCAAAATCCATTTATGTTCTCAAAAATAAGTATCAGAATTTGCTTATGTATATAAAGAAAGATGCAATTAAAGCTAATTGTAAACACTTAAATTACTCTCGAGTAATGAATACTGTGGTAACACAATACCAGCAAAAGTTCAATGAAATGGCGTTAATTAAATTTGTATGCATCTGTTTGTTTTGTAAACATGTCTAGACATCGGATCAGAACATGTCTTGATCGTGATGCTGCAGTGCAACGAAACTATTACGCTTCGATTATAATTAACGGAGAAATTCCCGTACGAGTAGCAGAGTGTGAGCTGAAATAATTAATATAACATCAGTACATAATTAATTTATTATCTAAAGCTCATACATTTTCAAACTGCTAAGAGATTATACTGTATTGTAAAATACGTGTTTTTATCATTTCCATGTTTAAAAGTGGTCAAGTTAGTAATTAATGCAAATTAACACAACCTACAAACACAATGCATTTATACATATAGACGTATGTAGCATCTCGTCAGCTATCCCAGAAAAAACATATAGCTCTAAAAAATAAGATTTCAGGTCCTAATTCAAATTTCAAAATCGGTTGACTGATTTTCAACGAATTACCTACAAAATTTAAAACGAATGGCGTTTTGTTCTCGAGATGAGCGGAACTATTTCTATTCTCATTATTAATATCAATCGCAATATGTATTGGATAAAGCTAAAACCCTCGACGTGAAGATCTGAGCTAACAGAGCGGGAGCGTGTGTAGTGTGTAGCGTTGGGCGGGTCCATAGAACGAGCGTGCACCGATAAGTGACGGTCCGTATATGGGGCTAGACTTACAACTGCACTAGCCTCTTGTAAGGTGTATGATACACTAATTGTGCTAGAGTTCTGCAGAAGAACGAATCTAGAACGTCAGGTCCCTCTCGATAGAAGTAGACATTACTACCCAATCTAATACTTTGCTAGCTACCGTCCTCGGAAAAACGAACATGAAATATTATACGCGTATTTCGGTTACAGTATTAAAATACGTAGTAGTAATGCCTTCATTTTCCGTAGTCTTAACACCCTTTTTTTTTGTCAAGGGGCAAACCTTCCAAAGGTACCCGGTCCGTGGGAGCGACACGGGGCTATGTGGGATTTTTACCGCACTAAAACCCCCCCAGTGGCCTTCCTCAACGCTATATGGAGGACCCCGGGATCTCCATCGGAACACAACCGGAGAAGTCGTAACACCCTACTTATGCATATCCGTATTGCTGGTAACTAAATGCCATAATATTGATTAATGCCACCCCTGTGGCGCAATGGTCACCATGCCGGAACCCCGTTCGAAGGCTCCTGAGTTCAATTTCTAGAGAGGTGGAAACTTGAATGATGAGTTTACATTTCTGTTTTCAGACTTTAAATAAATATCTATTGTCCATTTTGTCACCTGCGAAATATATCGCTCTCTTGATCTGAAACAGAGAACTATGTTAAGCTCGTTAAACATGCGCATCACTAAACCCATGAGATTGCATTTATACTATTTTATGGGTTTGGCTATATCACACACATTATTACAAACATCTTACTCGCTAGATTACGTACGCATTCTAGACACTTCTGTCGACATATACTCTATGGTGGCATCGCTCAACGGAGAACGGAGTGCAAACAGACGGACAATCAGACTGAAGCAAACAGCGAGCAATGTATTAAGATAATTACCGTTGTCGACTCGATTGATTGACGTCATATATCAGTTGGCTTTATACTCATGACAACAAACGGGCCCAAATCTACTCGGTTGTAAGTCACCGCTGGAGTACATAAAACTCCTTAGGTTATGACAAGTATTGTCTGAGTGATTTGATCACTGATCAACACACAGCCCCAAACCCAACCCCAAACCCTAGGAATCTGAAGTTTTACATACGGGTTTACTTTATAAGGTAAACAAGTGTTAGGACTAGACATTTGAAATTCCCATATGAAAGGAATAAAGTAGGGGATTTTGAAATAAAGATAATTTATATATTCACTTTAAAATTACCTCATTTCTATTACTGCGTGGTAATAAGTTTCCTCTGATATAAATAGATCAAATAATCGAAATAGTTTTCGTAAGAACGCCAATGAATAAATTAATATTGGCTTGAGAAACTATGCACTTCAATAACGACTGTTTGCAACTTGCAGAGTTTGGCGGGCGTCACATTTACAGATAAGGTTTTCCGTTTCAGCCCTATATGGTAGGAAATTAAGTATTATACTATATTGTATAGTACTAAATTAAACTTCTGGCCGCAAAACTCGAGAGTAGCTTATCAAGGATTAACTTGAAACTTTTATATGAGATAGTATTTTAATAATTGTGACATCCCAATGAGAATTATGTATATACTCGTATACAATGCGAAATATAAAGGATTTGATTGAATGTTGCTATCTTCGCTACCTTGGTGGTTATTGCCACAAAGCAGCATAATGCGAGTTTAGCTGTAAGTACATTATTATACTTAATCCAGTATAGTATTTCGAGCCGCCAGCGGTTTTAGCGGTTTTAACAATGACTAAAAACGCTCTCGACACGACGTTTTAATTACTAACTGTACGTTACAACGTAAATAATGTATTAAACTGTCCGTGATTAATTTTCCATCCGCGTCCGACCTCGTCACTGGAATCAGGATCGACTGTATCGCGTTTAATAACGGCCGGAGCGCCCGCGGTGTCAAATAGATCGAGTGTCGCCGTAACGAAGTGTCGCGCGAGATTTATGACATCGCTATGATCTGACCGACTCCGGCTTCCATGACCATAACTGCTAGGTCTTATTGCCGGGGAAAAGAGATTAATGTTCAACGTATTTCTCGCAGTCTACGTGTTGTTTAGCGCGGGCGGCTAGTTGTTTACTTTCTAAACAAACCTTAACACCTAGTAGGAAGGTCCACGTTAGTCTCGAGTCGAGACGTCGTTTTGTTAGTGTGAGTGAGCAACAAGACTGAAACATGATTGAGTGGCGGCGACTCTGATTCAGTCATCATTCTTTACTGGAACGAGAACGCGCTCTGAATCTATAAAGGATGGAGGCAGAGGAGTCCATTTCAATAGATTATAAGGATTCAAGAGGAAATAGACTGTATTGAGTAAGTTTCTTTTGAACGTATTTAGAGAGGCTCTGTTTCAATAACTCGACCGAATTGAAGTCGAACGAATTTCATCGTTAATTTCCAAGACAATACAATGAAGTTAGAATTGAATTTTGCATTTTCTCTATGGGCAAATTGTATTACTCTAAGAAAGCTCCGTTGTTTAGAGGGAGGTAGACGTAGTTTAAAAAACATATCTTTGACGTAGGTAATAGTTGAATAACTTAATATTTGACTCAATTCCATCTATGTATGTATATAGTAAGCGGGGATTTGGTCTTAAGTGGTAAAACGCGTTAACTTAATAAAACCAATTCACTGTTGACTTGATGAAAGAAGAAAGAAAACTCATTTATTGTTATCTTAAGTCAAAAAGACATTCAGCATATGGCCGCAGCTAGCCAGCAGCCGCTGATTCTCAAGGACCTAAAATCAGTGGTTTAACATACTTGATGGAATAAATAACAACCATGCAATACAATACAGAAACAACACAATATGAACTTATATACCAAATTATGACAACGCTAAATTATACAAACTATACCTTATGTTACGAGTATTATAAGGTGCGTGGCAAAAAGTCTTTGTGCAACCCATTGTGTGTATAAGTGCCGCAAATAGGTACATCGATATTTTTATCTCAATCAGGTATAATTTATAAGCAGTTTTGAATATTCTCACCGTTCTAAGGTACGGTACGTTCTAAAATGGTAAGTTTAATCTAATAATTTGATAGAAAGTAATCAGGAATACGTGAATGCGCTTATCCACGCACCGAGTCCTCGCCTTCTAATGAACTACTACGTTCGCTAACTACCCCAATATATCACGGACGCAGTTAGCTGTCGGCAATCCTCGTTAATTTATGTGCATAAAAGTGCATTGTGGGAGTCCGGTAGTCTCGACGGCAAGACTTATTGATGGTAATTCATAGTGCCATTGCGAGTACGCAGCAGTTTATTGGCAAAATGATCAACGGGGTATCCGTGGTATGAAATTCACAAATTTTAAACATCACAACTATTTAATTTATGCGAAACAAAAGATTTCTTTTTAATAACTGGGTATCTTCGAAATATGGGTGTAGTGTAAGACTTAAATATTAAATACCGTAGACTTAATGACTACTTAGCGTCCCCTTTTGATACTATCATGATAAAAAACTATTCCAATCGATTCTCAAAATAGAATAATCACCATATTAAGTTGTCGCCAATGTTTGTACTCGTAATGTCTAGAATAAAAGCATCGACGTAGTGATTTACTTTTCAATCGCGCCGCTAAACTATTATAACTGCAATAAAAGAAAAGTCAATTGTATCGGCCAGAGCCGTAAAGTGTACACTGTAATCTGCGATGTGATCGGCGCCCGCCCTCGCACCTCGACGCCGATGTGGAGCTCGCTTAAAAAAATCTATAAAAAACTTTAACCATAAACCTAGAGCGTACAAAATATAACGTTGAAATAAGGTGTTCATTTCACTTATTAATTTAAGTACATACTTAAAAGTATTTTTTTACTGTATCCTTACTTTAACTATAAATGTTTATTGATAGTTGGTGTGCCTTGAATAAATAAATTATATAAACATCTCTCTATAGTTAATGTTTTGGTATGAATACACTGTTGCTTATGACATTGGAAGAATAGTAATATTTTTAAACAAAATAATGATAATCCCTGTAAAAAATATTTTAGAAATATTTAGTTTTTTTAATAATTTAATCAGTAAACTTATTATTTTTTTGCATATAAGGAAAAGTTGGTGAAAGAGCCAATTTCAAGTTTCCACTAATATCTACGCCTTAAATGTAAGTAGAATAACAATATAGAAATATACACATGCCAACAGATATTAGACTCAGAATGACATGAAAAGATAATGTAGACGAGTTTACGGGTAATTTTAGTAAAGAGTTTAATTAACAAGAAACTAAACAACTTTATTTAACTTCAGGAGCAGTGGCTTCTTTGCAGAAAACTAGTTTTCATTGTAATAAGTTTAAACAAAATTGCTTGTCTTATATAAGGCAAGTCGCTATTCCGCTGAGGCAAGTTGCGAATTGCATTAATTGTTTGTCCTGCTGTCGTTTCCTTGAAATAAAGCTGCACACTTACAATCCCCCATAAGAATTCCCCGTACTGCGGATGACATAGACAACACATACTTCGTTACAGTTTTATTAAGAGTGTAGATAACATATCTTCTGTCCTTATCTAGCTTTGTTCATAGGTACTTAAAAATTATACAGTTAAATCATGTATTCTCCGTCCCTAACAAGGTCTTTCTCTTAAGCAGTTTATTTGAGCGTCCTCGTATAAAGGTCTTACAAGACAGCCTCGAGCCATCACTAAAACCTTGGGAAGTCTTGGAACCGCTCCAGACAGAATAAACACTACAATTTCAGCCTTTTTAAAGACGGATTAATGCCTTGCCGAGAATTACGTTCGGACTAATCTTAAGCCCGCGGCTTCACATACTTTTACGAACCGTCGCGTGATAGCAAATGTTGTTTTCCTCTATGAGGTTATGTAATAGAGTGCAAATTTTGTCAAACAAAACAATAACGAATCTTCTCTGTTTGTGTGTCTGTCATTTATTTTGTTTGTTAGTTAACGACCTTAAATCGAAAACTGGATATCTTTAAATAATTTTATCGAGCTAAACCGACGTTTCTATAAAATTGTTATCAAAATATTTTACTGCCGCTAATAATATAGACAAAATAAGGTATTTTGTTTCCTAATATTCAACTTTAAATTTGACTCTCTTTAAATATATTCATATCAATAACTGTACTGCAGACTATTTTAATAAATGTTTTTGCTCGGATGTCCTTATGCCGATTAAAATGTTGAAAACACTCAGAGCAATATACAATGCCC
>DWJN01004201.1:0-12671 GCA_018248895.1 Carystus phorcus
ATGTACTACAATATTGTTCCCCTCTAAAAGTTCTAAATAAAAGTCCGCGACAGCATATGTCTAGCTTTTAAGGTTAAGCCATTATAACCATTTTTATTGTTATCATAAGATTGTTTTGAAAATAATAATTTATATGGCAAAACAACGTTTGCTGGGGTCATCTAGTGTGATAATCAAAGACAAATCATTTATTTCGTCTTAGAACTTACAGCTCACTTAACCAAAGTAAAAACCTACAAACAACAACCTCAGTAACATTACACATATTTAAATAGGGACAGAGAAAGCTACTTTAATTATACTATGTAGTGATTTGTACACCAAATATAATAATATACAGCAATACAGAAAAATACGGTGTACAAAGGGCGACCTTATCGCTAGGTAGCGATTTCTTCCAGACAGCCTTTGGGTAGAGGATATTAAAAGAATAAATAAGGTGTACGAAAAATAAATCGATTGAAAGTTGAACAAAAATTGCAATGATTGATATACTAGGAAAAAAAAGGTTATAAACGGTTATAAACTTAATGCCTTACTTAATGCCTCATTTAGGTAGAACTATAACCAGTTTTTTAAAGCTGAAAAGGGACTCAGCACAGCATATATTCAAGGGAACATATAGTACTTACGAAAAATACCACATACTTACCGCATGTTTCTGAAGGGCTTGTCAAAATTTCGTTCATATAACACGCATATGAACGTGAAAGTTGTACGAAGTCAATTCGAGTTTCTGAAACGTTGATTAGCGAATAATTTCTGAATAATGATGCTATCTGCAACTCAATTGACGTTTGACAATACATTTGACAGTGAATTTCTTAATTTTTTCGTTGATCAGCCTTTCAGAAACCGGCCGTTAATGTTATATTTATATATGGAAGTCTTCTGTGTATATGTCACCTAACTCCTAAACTACTGGACTGATTTAAATATTATTTTCGGGTGTTTAAATGGATTTAAATGTGATTTCGATTTACAACTCGATCCGAGACAAAATACTTCGTTTTATGTTCCAGGTTTACATCGACTAAATCCTCTAATAAGTCTATACTTCTTTTGAATACGTAAATTACGCTAATCTAGGGTTATAATAATAAATATTGAGGAAGAGCACAAGTATTTACAATTTCTTGTTAAAAGTCTTTCATATCTTCTCATTTCAAGCATTCATCACAAGTTTTCTAATTGGAACGTGTACTTACGATCTTTATATCAAGAATTTCTCCCCTCCACCGCATCTCGAGACCGTTAGTACCCATTCCAGTCAAAATGTTCTAAAGTCCGCGTTGATAAAACTTTAAAATATAATACGAGAGTTTTTACCATTTTATAATGAATCAGGAAAGTCCCAAAATGTAAATTCGTTTACTTCAACCATCTGTTATACCTCCCTAAATCTATAACCAATTATCAATTTTTCCGTTCGCTAGATTTTGGAAAATATATCACACACGCAACACGAGTTATTCTCTAAAACCTTCGTTATATCATTACACGTACTGAACCCGAAAAACTTTTGTAATGTTTTATACCAATAAAACACTTTCGCATTGTTTTACGTTGACTAATATTCAAGCGTATTTTGCCTTTTCTCCGTAACGATACTTTAGTGTCGTATACATTCAAATATTCATTTCGCAAACTACGTCACGCCTTGCAAACGTGTCGTGTATGAATTGAGGAGCCTCTGAATAAGTTCAACGACATAGAAGTACAGTCGTGACAAGCAAGGGTCATAGTAAATGTGAAATAGTGACCATAAGCTCGCACGATCCTACATGAAAACGAGGAGGCTATGCGCATTGTATTCTCTAAAGGAGCCATCTCTCAATAATACATACAGAAATTCTACGGTCTTTTAAGATCTTTTTTGCGGTGTACTTGAAAACTATGGAACGAAATTCATTCTAAGGTATCGTGAGAATCAGTTTTGGAGTTCTAGATCCTCGAGTCGAAATAATTCTACCATACTTGTGGTGCACAATTCTGAACGTGAGACAAGTATATGGAGCCAGGACTATACTTGGCAGGAATTCATAATTGTGATTGTGTAAATGTATGGCCCTTTTAAGAACTCTAAAATGTCAATATGTTGTTTGGTTGCAATATCTAAGAACCAAATATAAAGTTAGTACCACATTTTCTTTTTGGTCAACAGTTTGCTGTTACTTATGACAGGAACAATGTTGACTTCCCTTTCTTTACTTTACCATCACATGCCACGTCCGTTCGTTTCTCTACTTCAAAGTAAGAGATCAGCCGTCATTAGACATTTATAACCCAAAAGAATATGGACATTTTTATGGTAAAACGAAAAACGGAGTAGATGCTTTTTTACGTATCTAACCGATATACAAGCAGTTAAGCCATATGATGATATGTGGTCATCGTGGTCCATAAACATCAGTAACAGCAAAGAGGTAACTATGTCTTGCTGGTGAAGAAAGAAGAGAATAAAAACAAAGTAAATTCAAATTCAAAATCATTTATTCATATATGTAGGTATTATTTCAATACCCTTATGCACATCATTTTTTGATTCTACCACAGTTTCGGAAAGGTGCTTTTACATCGAGAAGAAGAAACGGCGAAAGTATTGTCTCTTAAGCTTCAAGAGAAAAAAACGTATTGTTTAATGGCTAACTCAAAGAAGAGAGCAGTAGCTAGCCAGGCGTGCTTCACGGAACGGACTGGTTATTTCCACTCTTTGATACCATAACTAAAACCATAACTAATATGATTGCACAGAGATACCTTCTAGTACAAAAGTAATCCATGTTATACATCGGACGGTATATCCTCATTCTGAAGTCATTACACGAAATAGTATCACCGTAGGAGCTCCCGAGGGGGAGGGTGTGACTTAGAGGCTGTTTGTTTATCCACTCCCATATATATTGCGGTTAATTAAGTTTTTGTGCGGTGTCGGATTAGTTCCAGCAGGGGTGTGAAATGGAACGCTAATGGGATGATAATATTTTCTTATTATTTTATGTAATTCTCGTTTATACCGTATCTACTTTAGTCGTAAACGCGCAGTTATTTCAGGTTCGTATAAAGTCATATATTCGATGTTGAAAGTTGAATAAAAAAAAGATTATAAACATTTTTCCTGCCTGTGTATTAGTACCCGCTAATATCAGAAACGGGATAATTGATGTGGATCACTAATTTATTGTAATTAGCTCAGGTTAACATTTAGTAATTATTTCAATTAAGATTCAAATAAAAGGATGTGAGTTCAAATAATCTTGTATTTTTATGTGCAAGTACAAGGCTTATGTTTCTGTAGATATGTGTAACGGATAAACCTGGTTTCAGGTCAAACTAGTTTAGCTTAGACCAAACCAGTTTAACCTACATGTATTGGGATAAACAAACTAGTTTGGTCTAAATACTTCAAGTTAAGCTTGTTAAATTTGGACAAGCTAAAGTGAATGGTTGCAAGTGACAAAATAATCACCTTAAAACATCTAACGTTGCGATTTCACTCGTTCTCTCTTGAATTTATCGGTACAATAGTGGTTAGTTAAATTTAAATCCATGCTTTAAATCAATTTCAACAACAGAGCTATAAGAAATAACAACTTATCTTAATATAAAAAAATGAATGTATGTATGTCCCTTATGGACTCTGAAATAGTAGGAGATAGAGTATCGATGTCTTTAGTACCTTTGTTCAGAATTCTCTGAAGAAGGTCATGATGGCTTTTCTTTAATTTCTTTTAATAAGCGTAGCAACGCGTGCCGGGTACCACTAGTAAGGTATAAGACAATGAAATTATAATCAAAGAGTTTCGTATAAAGTTAGGATAAAAATCCAATAGTTACGCATAAATTACCTAACGCCAAAGCAGCTATAATAATATATATCTATAGGTGATAAGTTTATAAGCTTAATCCATAAACAAAATTACCTCTGATCTTTCGGTCCTTCGTAGCTAAATTATCAAAACATCGTACTACTGACGCAATTATAAGTCTTGAAGTTACAGATTGAACATCAAACGCTCGTTAATTAAACCTTTGAAGACTCATAGATGGCTTACAAAGTACTCGTAAAAGTGAAATATTTACTTACTGCGTGAATATTTTAATTGACTAGACGAAAATTTTCTACTGGCTGCTTTGAAGGAAGAATACCATGGTAAATGCCGCCCCAAATCTCTACTTCAATAAGGTAATTATGAGTTCGTAATTACGATTGGTAATTGGTAAATAACTTTGGTAATTAACTTGTCATGGTAAATAACATCGAAGGATATTTTGGTAACATTTTGTTACGTTGCCTCGCTAAATTTGTAATTATGGCGAAAACAAAGTTATCAGTAATATTTTTTCATTTTGAAAACATTATGCTAAATAAGTTATAAACATCAGAACTGTAGCAAAACTAATTTCATAACTTTCAAAGAAAACAAAGCAAAGTGTGCAGTCAAATAAGTCTCAGTAGAGTTTTGCTTCACTACATCCGGGAATTACAGTTGCGATTTGTGTGCGTTTTATTATTTTACTGTAAGGATTATTTTTTGTCGTATTAAAAATCCTTTAAAGGTTTTTATCAAGCTTATATGGGAATTTTAAGTATGAATAAGAAATAAATTGTAACTTGTTTTTATTGTTGTTAAGATTTTATGCTTGAAGTGTGTGTGATTCGTATTGATTGATTTGATACCATCCAAGTATCATAGAGGTGAATAATATTATTAGTGAATCTATATATTTGTGTTCACTAAATTAGTACTTTTAAGTGGCAAAAATAATTTATTTATACTCCAATTTCGCAATGCAAGCTGTAAAGATTTATTTGGAAGAAACGCTTGTTTAGGATGTCACAATCCGAACAGAAACTAATGCTCTAATACGACGATTTAATAAATTTAATGTTATCTCTATAGAAAATGCTGACAGTTTAGTAAATACTTTCAGAAAGTACTATTATCATTTCAAAGGCTACCATTGAAGTAGAAGATTATGAGAACTTCTCTCATCTATAACTTATGCATACTCTTATAAGATTCAAATCTGTTAGCATCTAACAGCCCGAGGCATTCTGAATTTTATTAAAACTTCGCCCCTTTGAGATAAGTTCTGTTTGATAGAAACCAGTGCCGAATAGGGAGAAACTCCTCCCTACAATTAATGCCACCATTTACGAAAATTTTATTTCATCCACGAATGCGAAATCCCGTTATTTGATTATTAATAAAATGAGTTTTATTTTGCTGGCCATTTGCATAATTGTTTCATTTTCACTTCAGCCCACTGGATTCGATAAAGTCCACGCTGAAATCTTTTAGGAAGAAATTAAACTTGAATTTACTGAATTTGCTCGGGCGGCACGTTTTTAGTGCTTTCACATGGAAAATTGCTTTTTTGTAATCTGAGATGGAAAGATTGCAGTCGGTATTATCATTATGATTGCTTTATGGGAAACGTTAAGTATTTGATTTAATAAGCATCTTTACTGATAATAACAAAACAAATGATTAAATAAATTCGTAGCAATTTCATTATTCTATAATTAATTTTATCTTCAATTAGTAACATTTCATTATGGTTTAGATGTTATCAGTTTGATGTTAAATTTAAAAAATTGGCAATAAATCGATTATTATTCACCAGTAAATTATTCGGTTCAAACTCGATACAATCAGACATTACATTATTTTAATAGAAATAGTCCTACAAATTCAAAATGCAAATTAGTACAAGCAATAATTTCTAAGCAAACAGTAATGGACGCTTTGAGTTTTATGACCAAGTTTCGACACGAGTGCGGAACGGAAAGGACAGGGCGTATTTTGTAACTGGACCACCTGAGACAGTCGGCTATCTCAGCGATCTAAAGTGGTTCAGACTGTAGAGTTATTTGCAAGTCCGGCTACTATAGGTCCAAACAAAGATAGTAATAAAATAGACTATCCGTCACAGGGGACTTTGATATTATTCTTACCCGTTGTCCTAGGTGAATGACAAACGCGACAATGCGACGCGACGCGACGCGATTCTACCCGACTCTCTTCTATCAAATGGTCGTTGCATGTTGCATTCGTGTCCTGCGTTGTCGCCTCAACCAGTATGGGTGGTAATATGGTCGTATTGTGTCGATACATACATTATAAATAAAATTACATTGCGTCGCGTCGCGTCGCGTCGCCGAATATTACTCACCTAGGACAACGGGTCACTCTTCGTAAAACTTGCCTTTTGTTTTATGGAATGTTTTCTCATTAAGTTAGTGTTAGTCTACTAGAAACTAAGTGCAAGAACAAAGATGGTTTACATACGTATGTATGTATATCCTTCCGTTATACTCTACGAATGATAGTAGCCAACTAGCAAAGTGCTAAATATTCTTTTATTTATTTTAATTACTACATATTGTTATTATAAAGTCATTGACTGATATTTGTCATAATGAAGTTTCGTTGGCTTGGCATAATATAGGTAATCTGTATTAAAGGAAAATAAAAATTTACGAGGTCAAATGAAAGTTTTTGCATTCCAAATTTTAATGGCCCTTAATTTGGGGCAGACAGTGTGTGCCTAGCTGCTTCGGTTGATCCGAAGGGGTCAACTAAGTTAATAGTGAAAATTCTGAAACTACTCAGTGCTTCAGAGAACACGTTAAGCCGTCGCTCGGGTCATTATCGTAGAAAGCAATCGTTAAACCATATCGGGAATTCCTATGGCGCAAAAACTTACGATGAAGCAGTGGAGTATGTTTTAGACTTTGTCAGCGATGAGGAAAGACCCGTGTTTAGTCATGGACCGTTGGATGAAATCATCTGTGCTGGATCCCACAAAATAATAATTTATTCAACCTTTTTAATATCATTTACTTAATTGCTAATTTAAATATCTAGAAACAAGCATGAACACTGATTACCCTACGATTTTATTCAACTTGTATTCTTGTAATTAGAAAGCGTACTTTGAAATTTAAGTATTCAATACCGTTGACATTTTCATTAGGGATTGTTAAACTGGTATTTGTAATCGAAATTACCAAAGTTTGTAAGTTCGCAATCTACCTGAGTCTGAGCAATGCCAATAATCTAAAGTTAGCGAACAGCTTGGTGCTATTTTCATCGAGTATAGCAATATCTCAAACAAGAATACTTGTAGACGATGTTCTAAGGAGCGGTCTGATTTGACACCCGCTTTGATTTGTCACCCATTACGAATTGTTTCTAACTTCGGAACCTATTTGATCTACAGACTCAGACGCCAAATTGCGAACAGTGGTCCAATGGTACGTTATCGATTTTGTAGGAATCGTTCACATACATATAACAATATCTATCTACCTGTTTCATTCCAAATAGAGTAATAATCGTAATTGTCAGTTAATATTTATTATTTAGAACTTGATGTTCTATGTTTATTTAATTAAAGCATTATTCAGGAAATTGTACAAAATTTCACTTGAATTATTTCAGTAACGTAGCGAGTTTATTTTGGAAATATTTTAGCATTTATAAACAAGGAATTCAAATGGAGGTTTGTTATAAATATCGAACTTTGGATTCTGTTAATAATTCAGACTACATTATAAATTATAAATATCCTAAATATGAAATGGGATTCCAAATGTTTCAGTTCTAGAAAATTGTTATCTATACAGTATGTATGTATGTTCATCGTAATAGAAGTATTAGTTTTAAAATATTTAACACACATCGCTTCATTAGCGTATGATATGTTGTTAATAGAATATTAAAAATACTAAATAAGTATATAGATTTTAAGCAAAAACACAAAAGTAATAGCAAATAATTTACTAACAAAATAAATTTAGTCTAACAATTTATTAATTTCTAGGCTACAATTTAAGAAGCCTACGGTATCACAATTTTTATATTTAGTTATCAGTGACTATTCACCGTACTAATGTGCTTTGTCAAGCAAAAGTATACCAACTTGACAACGCCAACATTTCGCTCAGGATTAAGTATGTGAAATTGCAAAAACGTCATAATAATTTCGTCTTTTAAATAAACGTAAATTAATATATAAAAGGTCCATCAACTATTTGCTTCATAGTTTTATTTGTCGTGATAATTTTTGACGCAAATAAATTATACTTTCGGCGTCATTAGGTATTACAAACCTATGTTTAATTTTTAACATATTAGACTCAGCCTATCACCTACTCCCATAACAAAAAGGCACCGGTTGTAAAAGCAATGTATACCAACTGCCATTACACGTGTTTTGTATCGCACAGAATAACCACGCATCTTATTATAAGCAAGTCACCTTCTTCATTACCGTTGGCCAGCCCGCAGTTTGTTATGAACCGAACACGATGGTGGAATTGAATCGCATTCACGTTTAATAGCCAGTAAACAGCGCTCCACTTCTGTATTATCTGTCTGGGACCTTCTGAAATAATTAACGTTTAAGGAGGTGTAAATACCACCATCATATAATAAATGTGGCGGCGGTTTTTGATCAACCTAACTACAAATTTAATAAATATAACTCGTAACATGTTGCAAGCCTGAAGAATTTTTTTTTCAAAAAGCGAAGTACAGAATTCAAAAAAATGTATTTTATATTGTAATCAAGGGCATTACCATTATGTTTCCGGTCAATGAAGAAAATTAAAGAAAGAAAATATCTGAAGTCCACCATCGAAATACGAAGACAGAGATTTCATATAGCAAGTTGAGGGCAGATTAGTAAAACATAAATGGCAATATAATAACATAATTTAAAAAACATAAAAAATAAATGTTCTATAAGTATGTAAGTATAAGTATCACTTCACCAGCTAAATTCGCACACGCTTCGATGTTTCAATGGTTGTCATAGCAAAGAAAGTAGTATTTAGGTATACTATGTAACTTAACATTTACTATTATACAATAATGTTTTGTACTTAGTCTTATTTTTAGTGTCACACTCATAAACTATTTAGTATTAAAAATGTAAATTCAATGGTAAACTGTAATTATTACGAACTTCGTCGATATTAATTAGAGTTAACATGTTACATGACATTTATTATTTGATAAAGTTTTAAAAATGAAATAATTTCAAATATAACACTTAATTTAAAATACATTTAGCATTTTATCTTCTTCCACGAAATATTTTTCATAGCGACAACTATGATTATATATTGTTTATTTTGCATTTTACGCTGACACATAGTCGACATTTCGTACGTCGATATTGCGACCCAATTGCACACACACAAACAAGTTTATTAACAAGTTTCAAGGATAAATGCTCGCATAATTATTTTTTCTCACCAACAGCTCTATACAGATCCTCATCATTAAACCAGCTAAGCGGAATGCAGCTAGGTTGTTAACCTGTCCCGCGTTTACATCTGATACCCGATCCGATATGCCAGTATCTTTGTCTATCTGCTACCTAACTAATGCCCTCGATATTATAATGAGAACTGATAAAACATGGTGACGCAAGAGCCGACACTCCCACATTGAAGGTGAAACAAATATAGCGTATAAAGATCACAATATAGGAGCTGTCGTTTAGTTGTAACTGAATGTTATTTAATCATAATTGTTATTGATGTTGATGTTCTACATTTACACGCATATTTCTTTGTAGGTATATGACATAGAGTTGGATAGATTTTTTTATGCCGTAACACAGGAAAATAAGGGTCATCTGATGGTAAATGATCATCGACACCCATGGGTATAAGGAACAGGGAAGTTAGGAAAAGGGATGTCATCACCACGTTGCCACGAAGGAAGTGATGGAACCGCTTCTTGAAGGACCCTATAGCATATTGCGAAAACACTGATGCAAGTAGTTCGCTCCATAGTTTATAAATTCGAGGTGGAAAATGACGAGAGAACCGAACTGTAGACGAACGCCAGGTATCTAGGTAGTATTAGTGTATATAAATAAAATAGTTTTTAATCGCTTTTTTGCCCACGGATGAGAGATTTTATACAACCAAAATTCAATTATTTACTTCACTCTGTACTGAGTTTTGTAAATCAGGTTTTTGCATACAATCTTCCGACATTTGGATTTCCAACTAATTCGCACTGAAGCGCGTGGTGGAGTAACCTCTAGTGATTAGATACTCGTGTTCTAGGTCAGCAATGGGTATACCCAGTATGCAACATAGTCCAAGCAATTTCCGGATTTTCACAATATCATATGACTCTTAATTTATTCCAACTACATGTCAACAAAAGGTTAATTTATTGAGGATACAAAGCGATATCTCCTAACGCACTACTGAGTAATCAAATTAGTCATACTTGACAAAACTGTCACCATTCTGCGAAATCTCAGCGAGTTGGATATCCGGCTTAATACTGGAAGAACATTCCGTATTTTACTTGGAACTCAAATAAACTTGAAACATCAAAGCTTTCGGTTTACTGCCTGGGGTTAACTAACACTTACATAAAGTTTAAAGTACAAATAACAAATGCAAAATTGCGAACTAACATCGAGTTAGTTTTAACGTATTCTGTCGTCTGGATGTCTTTTGTATATCATCTCAATGAATACGTAACCATTTCTTGTATTCTTTGATTTTTGGTCTATAATAAAGAGTTCTTGTATTGTATGTCTATCCAACTTATTATATTAAATTAATTTTAAAGAAACTTTAATGTTACTTCGTATCAGTCGTTTTATTACGATTTTTCTACAATACTACAATCTGATAATGTTATTAAAAAGAACGATACCAAAATATTGGGATACTTATATTAAAAATGGTTACGAATGTAATAAATACTAGCTGTTCCGGAAGATTTTAATTTATTTTATTTCGAAATGCGAATCTAAACCATTCTCAAATCTATTTAGTTTAAATGGTAAACAAATCATCAAAATCGGACCAACAGTTTAGGAGGAATTCAGTTAAGAAATTATGTGTTAAGAATTATAGTATATCTATGATCACACAAACTTCGCAAGTGAAGTTCGATCAATATGATATGAGTGGTTTTATTTCAAGATATTATACAAAGATTTGTCTATCCGTTACTTAAAATTAGGCTTAAAAGTAAAATTTTCTTTCGTTTTCATGGTTAGCAATGCATAGGTGACTTGTTATGGGACTGATACGAATGGGCAACCAATTACTACCAAGTGGCTCATAGATGAAGTTCATCAGCTGTTGACAAACATATCGAAATCATACAAAAATGTGTCCTTAATACTATATTTTTAGGTAGAGGAAAAAATAACTTAGTGTGGCCTCACCTTAAACAGCATAATCAACGTATTAAATCTACTTCATTTTACCGGGCATAAACTAAATTTACCTCATTACACTAAAACCGGGCATAGTTCTTTCACACGAACCGAATCAAGTTCTTTATTCACCCCATAAATACCTTCATTGCCCCAACCATTGAACGGAAGCAAATAAAGCGTAGAAGCTTAAACTTTTAATCAAAAGGGAGGGTAATTAGACACGGTCCGTGAATATGTTAATTAATCCATGGGTTAATTCTTCAAAACAGCATTGTTCTTGGGCAGTAAAAATCGCTTTCCTCTTTAGAAGCATTTGTACGGCATAAAGGATAAGAGGTCCTTATTAATGGTGTTTTGCCTTTCATTTGCAGGCTTTTCAATGGTTTAGTGCGTACTTTAAAATATTAAAGTGTCTTCATTTTATTTATATAGTGATTGATGTTTGTTTGGTTTTTAATTAATATTTACTGCGGTCGAAATTCGTCGTTAACACGTCTGTCAAAGTGTTACAATTAATGCGCTATTCTCTTTAATACTACCTGAAAATGTAACTGTTTGTAATTGGTAATATAAATTAACTTGACAACATCAGTTTTTACTGTAAAGTTTGCTAAATTTCACACTAGTACATGCATGTATTCATGACCGGGTACAAAGTTTTCCATTGGCGTAGGTACTATAATGTCTTTGAGTTGAAACCTGTGGTTTCTATTGTACCTAGATTGGTAAAATTATTCGTAATTAATAAAAAATGGATTTTTGGACCGACGATATGATTCGTCTGCTCGCTTATCGGCTAGTTACATAAATTAAGTGAATTCTTGTTATTAAATTAAAGTAAATTCTTAAATAAGAATATTTTCTAGACTATTTTTTTTAACCAATTATTGCATCGTCATCGATCTTTGTGAAATATGCGAAGTTTAAATTAAATCTGATTTCTCAAAGTAGGACAAAATTGAGCCCAAATGAGTCAGTTACAACAAGCAACACAAATGAAAGTAATAAAAGCGTGTTAAAAATATCATCATCATTTACACCAAAGCATCCATTAACATTTAATTTATTGTAAATTTAATTAGTTACCAATCAACCCACTAATACTAGAGCTTTCCTTATCGTACGCATATTAAACAGGAATGTAGTTCAGTTAGTAATTACAAGTTGCACCAAACGTCCTTCAGCCGACTGCAAGTCGTGACTTGGTACCGACGACAATAGACATTAATTAAGCAGGTTAAGTTGGCTATTTGATTTAATTATTTGTCGCCAGAATTATGTTTATGCAATACGTCATTATTAAAACTAGAGACCTGTCAGCGGTCAAAATTCGTCCGTAATACATGTGTCAAAGCGTTACTTCACATTAACAATATGAACGTAAACAATTAATGTGCCATATCTTTATTACGCTTGTATGTGTGTCAAATGAATGGTAGTGTGTGTAATGTTTA
>DWJN01004202.1:0-12671 GCA_018248895.1 Carystus phorcus
TTCCCCTCTAAAAGATCTAAATAAAAGTCCGCGATAGCATATGTCTAGCTTTTAAGGTTAACCCACTATAACAATTTGTATGGTTATAAAAATAGTTCTTAAATAATAATTTATATGGCAAAACAAAGTTTGCTGGATCATCTAGTTGTTAATAAAATCAGTTACTGATCTAGTAAAATAAAAAAGCAAGTAATTATTGTCAATGCAAAACACAATATGTGATTTAACTCAAAAGTCGCTGATCTCTGCATGTACTACAGGTTGGCTGATAAAGAATGCTTTTAGCATTAAGTCCTACTTTTGTACCACTTTGTATTAAGTATAATAAAGTGTGAATAAATCAAATGAATATTAAGGTGTAGGTCCACGACATCTATGTGAAAATAATCATTATGTATTGCTTTAATAAGCGAGTTTCATCGCGAGATTTCTAATTAATATTATTCCTTTTATAACGTAGGAGATGTAAGTAGATGCACTGAATTATAAATCACACCGTTTAAACTGAACTCGCTTCCAATTAAGGGGGAATAATTAATCCGTTTTCCAAAGGAAGCGTACCTTTAGGGCGGGTTCTACCGCGGTGGAAGTTATGGTTAAAACTAGTTAATTAGTTCAAGGATGTTATAGTTGTTTTAAATAACTTTTATAATTACTGTGTTTAAAAGTTTCATCAACAATTTACCCTGCAATTTGTTTATGTCGTTTTTGTACTACAACAAAACAATTATTTCTACTAACTTTAAATTGACTGAGTATTTGAATACAGACTATATTAAGGGTATTGCTAGGATTAATTCCATAACAAAATACAAGTATAAAGGGGGTTATTAATTCCTTGAGACAGTAAATACCATTGTTAACTTTTGGTCATATATTCGATCTTCAACTAAGCCTGCAATGAATGTTAGAACATAAATTTGAAGTAAACGCAATAAGCAGTAAAGCTAAATCACATGACTTAGAACAAAAAAGGTTCTATTCATTTCACAAGTAACAATGTTACACACGTTTTTGTGTACGCGTTATTAATATATTCCATAACTCGATTCCTGAGACGTAGTATCGTTCCGGTCACTGCACGTAACGTGGGAAAGTGGGAAGCGACTAACCATAACGTAATGTTTTTTATATTAATGATACTGTCTATAAAGTATATTAAGATTATTTTTCTATAAATTAATAATCTCTACGGAATCAAGCAATGATGTTCTATAAAAATACATGTACTTTCTCGAGTATACTTAGAAATAGTATTAGTAATAAATGCTCGTAAAAGGTTTAAATAAATTTATATTATACTATTGGGCGTTTACTTCAGATTCAGCTTAAAAATGTTAAATTATGGACTAATTACGGCGCCATAACACTAAATCTAACGACGTATACAATCCTACAGGAAAATTCGCACCACATACATATATATGTCTAGGTATTGGTCCAAAATATTCTTATTGACGGACTTCAAAAAAGAAAAACGTTTTCAATTCATCGTTCGTTGTCGTGTATTTTTTTATGTGTGTTAGATAACATGATTTTACAGGGTGTACCGATTCTTTTTTAAAAGCTTTTGTTTAACTTGCAGTGTATGTATGTATATACATATGTATGTATGTCTGTTTGTTCGGGTGGAATCTTGCAACTCAATTTTGAAGCAGATACCTTCAACCGATTGAGCTGAAATTTTGTATACACATTTAGTTTGGATGACAATGCATTATTAGCTGTGTGGCGTCACTCTAAATCCAATATTTTAATTTATTTATTCAAAAGCTAATGCTTGTCATGTGATCCGATATAAATAAATTTTCTGTATTAATTTCTGAACAATATTTTAATACTGAAAGCAAAACGGCTCAATATACTTAATAAAATCTGAATAAAAGAATTAGTAAAGATACGTTTAACTAAAACAAGTATATAATTACTGAGTGTCAGAGTGAGTTTAATAGTACGGTGACACTTAACTAAAGGATTTGTAATTAACATGCTTCAGATTTAAGCAAACGTATAATTTAAGACATACGTTTACTATCAGAACGACACGGATACGATAATATATTTAACGAATGAGGCTATAAAATACTTCAAAGCAAATCTACTGTTTACTTTCCAATCCTATAAGCTATATTTTGATATATTCTATCTATACTGATTATATAAAGTTAAAGAGTTTGTTTGTTTGTTTGACTTTTCTGTAAATTTGACCTAGCAACGCCCGCCGCGTACAGCTAATATACTATTATCAAAATGAAAAGATATTAAAATACAGAAATCACAGGGCCTTTAGTATAGTCTGTGTGACATATGAAGATTGACGACCCGCGTGGCGTAATGGTCACCACGCCAGACCGCCGTTCGAAGGATCCTGGGTTCGATTCCCAGCGAGACCGAAATTTAAATGATAAGTTTAAATTTCTGTTCTCGGTCTGGATGTATTTGTAATTGTCTTTCTGTGTTGTCCATGGCACCCACGACACAGGGTATCCTATTATGGAGCTATGTGTGTGGCGTTATAAAAAATTGTTCCTTGCTTGTCAATCGAACTAGATCTCCAAGTATAATCAAACATAATCAAAATATTGTATTCTATATGCTGACTTTTCTTTAAATAAGAATTTTTATTAGGCATAACAACTCGCACCGGGTTCAGCTAGCAAATCATAAATATGTATTACATTAACGATGTATATTCCAGGTAATGCTTAAAGTCGCTCATAAATATGCCGTCGTAAATAAAGGCAACGGTAAAACGTGACTACAATACTGACATTGAATAAAATTGTACTAAGAAATCGCTTCCTGACTAAGTGGAGTCGCATTTTGTTCCCCAAATTACTCTCAATACAAAATCAATGATTTTTTACCAAATCACAAGCATTCTGTAAGGTGCTTTCGATGTGGTCCAAGTTGTAAGAATAGGTGGAAACTTTTACTTATAATAACTGGATGCTTGGTTACAAACTCGCTTGATGATAAGTGTCGATATAGCTCCGAATGATGAAGCCTTTGAACTTACTAAAAACCTATTGATTCTTGACTTCAATATACCCATCTTCAATCAGACGTGAACACTGTTACTCATAAACATATAGACAATGTCATAAAATGCCGTAAAAGTTTTAAAGAAAAAGTTTCTTTCATTCTGTTTAGGGAATTTAAATAAAAGCTTTTTTAAGAAAGTTTTTCTACTTTTAATATGATATTTCTTATATTTTATATAATTACTTTTAAATTATAATCAGGTTTTGAATTTAATCACTGAAACGAAATAATTAAATCTAAAATGAAAGTGCTGAAATCATGAGACATTTAAATATACGTTAATCGTAAATAGAGATAGTGTGATCATTGTTTGTGTGGGAAGAGTGTGGGAATACGTGAAACAATGTAAGGCGAGTGAGTAATGATAACTACCAGTATTACGTAACGGTCTAAAACCTATTTAGCCGCGTTTCTGGCGTGAAATATCTCGGCATATGGTTCAAATGGTTATGAATTATTATGAATGCTAAAGCAGGATAGTCGGGACGATGCTAAAACACGCTCAGAATTTGCTTTGAACGCATGGCAAGACTTGGTCCAACAGATTGCGAGAGATATTTCAGTAGTCTGTGGTTTTCTAAGAAACTGCAGTAATTATAAAGATTGTCAAAGAAAATACAAAATACCTTGAAAATTATAGTTCATAACAGCATTCTTTTTCTACTATTTATCATCATTTTTAAAACGTAGTATTACCCTATGTCTATAAGGAAAAAAATTGTTTATGGAATGATTTATCACAAATCGACACATCTATCTACAGTCAAGTGATAAACGTATCATCAAAGGTCATCAAAAAGTCATATAGAAAGGTCAACAAAAATTCATACGGAGAGGTCATCAAAAATCATACAGGAAAGTCTAATAACTATTAGTATAAATGAGACTATACATCTAAGTTCTCAAATACAGAAGTCCTTCCTACAACGACAGTAGCAGTCTTTTGTTCCTTGTACCCCACACCACCCTTCTGTTACGAGCAAATGAGCGTTATTGAGGCAGTTCAGGACTTACTTCATCCGACATCGGCACAGCTGAATGCCGCTGTCATTAGGATAACGGGCGCCTGAGTCGAATGTCAAATAAGATAGAAAGAGGAGAAAATATATGTATGAGGTTATCGAGTTAAAATCTGGAATAAGAGCAATTGGTTTGTTTAATACATAAAACTCCTCCGAGAACCTAACTCGATATCAGTAACATACTGCAACCGTGTCCAGAGGTGGGCCTAAAAGGTTGCAAAAAAGTGTAGCTTTTATTGTTGTTTATGAATGTTTATTGTTATTTGTTCAATGAAATTACATTGTTCGTGTAAAATAGATAGATATATAACTCCTTGATAGAATATTACATGGACACGCCTGGTTAGCTCCCACCCAAACAGTCGCAGATGTATTACAGTTTGTAAAATTTATCGTTTCTGTAACAATTATTAATAGCATTCAAAATGGTGAACTGAGTTTTCTTAAATGACTTGAGTCACAATGATGAGATTTTACTCTTCCTGCTACTAAATATAGTTATGTCAAAACAATGACAAAAAGCAATATTTGTCGCAAAGTATCTCATTTCGCCGTTGATCTTAAATCCTTTCTACGGATGCTTAAAACCATTAACAACGCAAATACTCGAAGAAAAACCTATCAAACAGTTTAGGAAAATTGTTTCCTTTTAGCGTGGGAATAAATTCCGATAGACGTGATCGGAAATTTCTAGTTCCCGTTAAGTTATTCCTGCAAATTCCTGGCAACAAAAACTTTAAACAACTACTTGAAATCACGAACATTATAGAATCGCGTTTATGGGAACGCGGTAACCTGCGTTTTCTATTTGGGATTTTTTAATCGAATTTGATCTTTAGTGGGGGGACCTGAAGCGTGAAATAGCTTGCACTGGTATGATATCATGGCAGTCTGTTTTCGACTTAACTCATTCGTGATAGAGTTTAAATTTCTTCAACGAGCAGCACATAGTTATGTATGAGTGTAATATCGTGGGAATTGCAACCATTGTGTCCCCCATTCCAGTGACCTTCAGTTTACTCCGGTTCAGTGAACCCGTGGTAACTGTCTGGTAAGTTTTTTAGTAGGAAAATTACGTGATAAACAGACATAATTCTTCTTTTACTGTATTCTTGGGTACAAGATCTTAATGAGAAAGACGTTTAATGAAGTGAAGACAACAGCAAAGAATTAAATTAACTAGCTCTCAATGCCGATGTTTATAATGCTAATGGGAAAGAAAAGAGCACTATTTTTATTATTCAGCTTAAGAAAGATTAAAAGATAATTTCAACATTCGATTCTAACAGCTAAACAACCTAAATAAATGGGCCAGCTATCCCCACAAGAACAAGAAACTTAGCATCAATAAGACATAAACAGGGATGAAGCTAAGAACAGCTCGCACTGTTATGCTTATTTGAAAACTTTCCTACTTACACGATCAGCTTAAATACATAATGCTAATCCTACCAGCTAAGAACCTAGCACATCTTAACGTTATTAAGTCTAAACTTTTGGAGGTTCTTATTGAAGGGATTTTAATAAGAGATAAGTGTACGCATAGAAGTTGGGAGCACAATTACATCGCAGGCGTTTAAATTTGGCTCAAACTCTGCTGTTACTGCAATTTAAGTTGTATTGTTGAGTATTATAAGGTGTAGTTTCAAATGTAGATGTAATTCTGACTTAATTTTCAGTCGGTGTTATGTATGAAACGTATGCAATAGTGGTTGTTAGAGGTTTCGGTTGTCGTAAACCGCTGTATTCATGATACTAAGAGCTTTATCGTTCGCCGACTACGCTAGCGCCCCTCTCAAGAGCACTCTCTTATAGCTAAGGAGGTCTCAAGCAAACTCAATAACATATTCGAATGGATGCGAATGGTTGACGGGGTTACAATACGGTATAATAACTACTATACTGGAACATTAGTTATCTATTAATAATATGTACAAGAGTTTGCTGATTATCTATTAACGAGTCATTTTATTTAAATCTGCTAAAAATTAAAATAGAAATTATATACAAATACTTAAATATATTTTTTTTTTCGTTTTCTTTTATGTAACTAGCCGACTAACGATCAAATGAGTTATAAATCAAATAATTTATTCGAAGTAGGTTTTTACAAACACTTTTCGAAAGCCATCGCTTCAACAAACCTACGATGAGTCGTCCTGGTACAAGAAGCGGCAAGAAACTCTCAAGGTGCTTTTTTCCAACTCACAGTTACAGGCAGCTCTTAAATGTTACTACTTATGTGAAGCTCATGCCCATGTATTCATGTCATTATTCATCTAATTTGTAGTGACCTTTTGACATTAGAATACCTTTGATGATATAAGATGGTAGGTTATGACTGTTGACCGTGGACAACTGTAACATTAAAGACCATGATGCGTATCAGCCATGTAAGAAGAGAGAAGAATGAAAGAAAATACTGGCTCTTTAACCCCCAGATAGAACACGACATATCGTTTGGCGACTCAAGCAAAAGGGTGACAGCTAGCCTGGAGAGTTTCATGTAAAGATAATACCAGTAATAATATTCATGATTTAAAAATAACATTAAAAATTTTAAAATGCAGTTATTCAAGCGTGTAATTTTATAAAATTTATACAAGTGTACTTATTCTAGCAACGTCATACATTGCCCGATCAAGACCTAAGTTAGATTGTCATTTATTTTAATTTAAAAGCAATGTAATGTAAATAACATTGGATCTTGTAAGAGAGAACAAATGAGCTTAACTATCCCGTCTTGCGAGACGGACTGAGGAGCGTCGCAAACCCAGTCAAATCAACTAAACAAACAGTGACTTGGAGGAATTAATCGTACCCTTCTGAGAATACCAGAAATGTCAATTTACGGTTTAACAGCGGTATTCCGAGTAATCTTGGTTTAATTAACTTAACTAGTTTTAATTCTTTGTCACAATTTAAGCCTAACTTTAGTAATATCTATTCAACCGCAGACCACGGAGCGGCCACGACGTTTGTTTCAGCTGTGGCTGAAGAAGAATAAAGGCCCTTAAATACTGAGCTTGGCTTAAAGAAGAAATCTTTTAATGAACTGAATACTTGGCCTGGTAATTGTTATTCATCAATTCATTCGAGTGTAATGAAGTTTCAGTTACTATCCTTCGGAATCACAAAACGTATTTAACAAGTTCTGGAGTCTTGTCGACAATTGGTTGTAATTGTTGTTCATTTAGTTTAAGATAGCAAAACAATAAAGTTTATAATTAGGAACAGAAATATTATCCGTCCAAAATATGTTTAACAAAGTTAGAAGGTCAAATATCCATTTACTCCGCCGTAGTACAAAGTCTTTGAATGCGGATCGAGTTTTCGTGTTAAGTTTTTCGACTTAGTAAATTCTCAAATTGTAGGTCTCTGACAAGATTCCTACTTTACCTGTCATTATGCTAACAAGCCAGCATTCACTTAAGTTATTAAGATTACCTAATTTAGCAAATTGGGTATTTGTACAAAAGAGAATTTCCATTTATTTGAGCATTCGTTGAATATTTTTCTACATTTAGAGATTTTTCCTTTTAAAACTTTTACCTATACTATTTTCAGAATTGCATATCTAGAATGGATAACATGAAGTTGTTTGAAATTAGATTTCTTATATCTTTTAAATTTAATATACCACAGTATTAGAATACGGTCATAATGAAAGGAATAAAATGAGTGATCATTTCTTAATAGATTTCATTGATTTCTTTTCAAACGAAACAGAATTTCCCTCTCTCTAACTTACATAATTATTTTACGATCTGGTGACGGCGATTTCGTCGTCTCAATTATTGGATTTCCAAGAGCTAATAGTTCCACAGTCCTTTTTATAGGAGGGCTAAACTCTAAACAGATGACGCTATTAGCCGCCGTATTACTGTCTATTACTGCCGTATTCTGTTTTGAAATCAACAAGATCGGTCTGTCTATTGTGGTTGCATCAATTTTATTTAATTTAAAAATAACTGAACCAAAAACCACTTATCGTTCTCCATAACCCTCGTGAACGGGGAGGTCTCCGCTGGCTATTATGTCATCCATACAAAGGCGGTATCAGAAGACATTAAGACCGGGGTCAAATGGCTGGATTTAATTTATAAGGGATGTTTTTCATTATTTACCCGCCAGATAAGTGACGCCCTGTGAAATTATATGGCGGGTGCTCCGTTGAATATTTTTGAGGAGTATTTTTTTCACTTATTAATGTGTTGAAATAGAGTACTAAATGAGACATTTATAAGAACTCACTTTTGCGGCATTATTTTGTTTTAAAATTACTACTCATGTATTGAAAGAAAGATGAGAAAGAATCTTTTTATGAAAACAGCCGACAAACGAAGAGATGGTTCACTTGATGGTACATGGTCACCGTTGCCCATGGACATCAGTAACCTAAAAAATCATAAATACGTCTAAGACAAAAGAGGGGAGAAGAAGAAGCTTCCTTCTTTTAACCTATTTACATATAGTACATACTTCAACTATTTTGCTTCGTTAAAATCTAATTACCACTAATTCCATAAAGGGACAGTGGAGAAATGATGAGTATTTTCAATAATGTGTCCACTCAGTAATGTGAAAAATTAGCCATACGAAACGGTTTTTACTTTAAAAAAAAAAGACTTCGCGAAGGCAGCAACATTTTTATAATCAACAGTAACATCTGTAGCATTACGTACTATACTGAAGTTCAATAATATTAAAGTTTTACAATATACGAGAGTGGTCTCCATACTTCCGCAGCGTTTAATTTTTCCGCGTGCTCTTTATTTCCAAAGGTCGGTATTGAAAAACTGATTCACGCGATCGCCTTTTGTTTACCCCTGTTAACAAACGCCAGGCGAAAATAGACTTTATCCCGAGGGAATTGCAGTAACTGATAACAATCTGGATTAAATTAAAAAAATCGCAGCTGTTTTTCTTCGTAATGGATCCTATTTTTTAGCCCTTCCGAAGGTTTCGGTTTGGACAGTCTTGTTTTTTGATACTGCTTTATTAGAACGGGGATAAAAGGGAAAAGCGATATTGAAAAAAATGAGCTTTAAATATAATGTAAGGTAATTTAGAATGGCTACCTGTATTATATTATGGAGATCTCCAGCACCTACTTTATACAATTTTATTTGAATACTAACCATATAAACTTTTAGCTCTCTAACACTTTCGAGAATGAGTTTTCAGTAATTCTTTCTTTTTAGTACTGTTACTCAATTCACTACTAATTTCTGTATACATTTTTATGCTTTTAATTTCACTACTTCAAAGTTTCCAAACTGTATGTTTCATCACGGTCAGCATCACGATCAGCATTGCTTAAGTAAATTAACGAAATTATACGTAAATATTTAACCATAAGAAAGCTACTTTTAATTGGAGACTTCTTACAACATTAAACTAGTTTTATAAGTATCGAAGCAAATTTTAATAGTTCTAACATGGTGCAAGATTTCAAACAACATTACTAACAGTTTTTAAGGTGAAATCAAATTTAAAACAGAAAAATATGGTTAAAATCACTTAAATACCTAAAGGCCAGACGGTACCTCAGATAAAAGTTTATACCAAAGATACGATTAAGTTTGGTAGTTTAGCACAAGCTGGGTGAGCGAGTAGATCTCACCCGCTGATTATTCCTTCGTTTAATATTCTACACTTGAACCTCATACAAATTAGAGTCATGTAATTACTTCGGCTTACATAAACGGTCTAAATATAACTAGAATAATACAAGCTGTTTGTTCTATGCTGTGTGTTCGAATACTCGGAATAAAAGAACTGGTTGTACCGAATTTCAGACTCAATAAAAATAGTGGCTCGTTCATGGGTAGATGTGTAAAAATGTTTAACAAAATTCCATTAGAAATAATACAAATACCATATTGTCAATTTAAAGCTTATGTCAAAGGTATTCTAATGTCAAAAGTTTACTACAAATTAGAGGAATATTTTAATGTCAAGAATGCTTGGGCATGAGCTTGATATAAATAGTAACATCTAAGTGATGCCTGTAACTGTGAGTTGGAAAAAAAATACCTTGGGAGTTTCTTGCCGCTTCTTCTAACAGAGCCACTCATTGTAGGGCTTTGTTGAAGCGATGGCGTAGTTGACTTTTGAAAAGTGTTTGTAAAAACCTACTTCGAATAAATGATTTGATTTGATTCTATGATCAACGCATATCCACAATGTTTACCACAGGTCGAAACAGCCATATAACAACAAATAATTGGTATTTAGATACAGAAGGAAGAAAAGAAAGAGAGGAAAGTTTTACAGTTGATTTTAAAAGGTTTATCCTACCAGATATGTAATTGATAGTAGTCGTTTTACCATTCCACCATCGTTTTTGAGGCTGTACCGTCACATCTGTATGTCACACGGGCACGTATCCGCAAACGTCTAAATTTTATCCGATAACTGAAATACCGCTCCTACGTGCCCCTTCCGACCTTTTATTAGCTTTTTTTATTAGGGCTCAGGAAGATTGAGGAGGATTTGAATTCAGCTGTTGGAATGACAGGTAATGTTTTTTAGATGTATAGATGGTACGAGCAAATGGATTTAATAATTGACTAGAGACTTTATTTACGTTGTAACTGTAATGACCTTCGCGTGAGTAATCTGTGGTCAAGTATTGCATGAATCTTTAATTTTGTACAAATGGTGTAAACGTAGAAAGCTGCAAATTTTGCTAACCAGTAGATAGTGAAAAAGATTATTTAAAAAAATGTGAACCCTACGTTTGCCTAGTGTAAAGTTTCCTTAGCTGTTTTTATTGTAACATCCCATACAGTCTGCTATTTATGGATTTTGACATGATTAATTCAGTGAAATATTTTTTCAGCGTTATGGTGCCGATACTGCATTTGGCCTGCTTTTTTGTGACCGCAAACGCGTCGGCGGCCTTATGTATTGCTGATTTCTAGAAGCAATGATTTTCAGTTACTATTAGATAACTCATGTGCTTCTCTAGAGATTATTAAATGGAATTTTCAAGTGCGCCATCTTTTTGTAACCCCATTGGTGTAATAAAGAAATCTAAGAGATTGAAATAACTCTCGGCGATATTTCAGCATGAAAATAGTAAATTTATTACATTACCTTTGAAGCTTTTGTATCCCGCCTTTGTCTGGAGACGTGACCTAATTTAAGAGAAACAAACCTTTCCTCTGCAAATTTACCGAATTCCTTTTTCTCGCGAAAAACAAGCTTAAATCTTTTAGGATAGGGTACAATGGGACCGAATGTACTAGTTGGTAAAGTTGATTGGATACACAGAATTTTTTGGATAATTCTATTTTGAGCCTTATTATAATGTAATAAAAGCTTGTAAGATAGCAAAGATCTAAGTGTGTGTTTTCTAGGACATGTTAAAAAAATTGCGGTGGTGGCGGATTCTCAATTGAAATTCACGGGTATAAGGTTTGAAATCCTTTTCCCAAAAATTGTGTGAAGTCTCTCGTGCCCATTTCAATCATACTTGGAATAAAATTCAAGTCCTCTGACGTTGCGTTTTTACCTATTTTGAGTGATATGGGTTCTATTTGATTGAAGTGTTCGCTGAATTCGTCTACGCATTATTTCTCTATACTCGTGTTACTTTGTATTGCCCTCGCAGAGGTCCAAATAGTATTAATGTAATTTCGCGGGCAAATTAGATCGCAGGTTCGCGTATTTAAATAAGAACACTGGTCTTCCACTCAGCTTTCAATCATCGACGTAATAGTGTGATAAATTCATTATCCGGCTACGATAATAAAACCGGTTATGATATATTTCCAAATCTTATTTTGGCTTAATTTTTAAAATATAGTTATTTTATTCGTGTGTCACTGAACTCCTCCTAAAAACTTGGACTAGTTTTGATGAGATTGATTGTGTTTAAATTGAGTTTAAGAATGATTTAAATTCACCATTTCTTCCTATAGATAATGTTTACTATGTTGCAGAATAAACCGAATCCTAGCGGAATAAAATTATATAAATGTTACATGCAACATATCCACGTTAACATTTCCATGTGTTGCTCGTACCATTCAAATGTTTATGTTAACAGACAAACTCAATTTCGGGCCAAACTAGTTGGTCCTAGGTTAAACTGGTTTATTTTACGGGTATCAAAATTCACTCCAGCCCAGACAAATCTAGTTTAACCTAAATATTTTAGGCTATCTTCGACTAAACTAGGAAATATAGCCAAAGCAGAACTAATTAATACAAGTAACAAATTTTAACGCATTTTAACCTACTAATGCACACAATCCCATCCTTTGGCCGTCCTTATTTTTTATTTATTATTATTTAGTAAATATCCTGGGCTCATTCCTTATGAGGCATACCTCTTGATAACCGCAGGATAAACTAGTTTAGCGTATTGACCTCATAAGTGACATTTTTGGTAACGTATAAACGAAGAAATACCCTAGTTCAAAATTATTCTAATCATATCTAATCATCGAACGCTATCGAATTGTCGTTTCTATCTCATAGTCCAAGCGAAGTGAGTGCATCATCGAACATAGGCAATAATAAATAAATAACGCTACACACTCATAGCCCCACACTAGGATACCCTGTGTCGTGGGTGCCATGGACAACACA
>DWJN01004203.1:0-12671 GCA_018248895.1 Carystus phorcus
TTGTTTTTTTCTTGGATTTTTGGTTTGACGTAATCCACGATACAAGCAATTCTGTATTTTGTATGATTTGACAATAAGTTTAATATTTATTCATTGTTGAATTACTTTGATTTAAGGCCGATAATAATATATTTTGAATTTGTTTGTGTAATAGTATTGTACTAGTTGGGTAGAAAAACGAAGTACCTCTGACTTGCTTGTTAAGTTTTCCAGAATGATATCAAAAATTTACATACATACATTCTGCTCTAAAATCAATTGTCTATCTTATTGCTATTTCAACCCAACAAAAATTTGTCTGGAATATATTTGTACCATTCAAGTCTGTTCAAGATCGATGTACTGGGTCGAATACTCGAAATGTAATCAGAAATTTTAAATTATTTGAACCGATATTTAACGTGCTGTACACACAGAATAGTGCTCGTTAATATTTAAGTTGCAAATGCTGAAGCTGAATTTCAAGTAAAAACATGGGTAAGGGAAGCCATTTTATAACCACTGGGCAATCACTGCCTACAAACTATTAGGCAGCCATTATTTTTAAACTGTCCCTCTGCGGTGTAAACGAAGGCGTGGTCGGCACGTGTGCGTCGGCCCTTAGCTTAGGGTCGGGACACACCGCCCGAAATAGCTTTTAGGTTAATTGCTGCTGCGTCTACTAAATTATATTGGGGTGAATTAATCAACGATTTCTTGAAACGGTTAGGCAATGAAATTTAAGTAATATTAGTTGAGATATATTTTTATTTCAATATACATTTTTTATGAAAGGGTAAATACTCCTAGTATTTATATAGTATATTTTATTCTTACTTTTTATTTTTAATATATAAAACTTAACTGACGTTTAAATATTTTGGATTTTTATCTCCTACGAAAAATAAGACTAGTTTACTTTATGAGTTTGCAAATATTTTTGATAGTAAAATAGCTACATCTATTAGCTAACTTTTAACGTTTCTGACATTAACTATTACGTTAAAATGATTCAAATTCGCACAAAAGGCGAGTGCACACGCGCGGTCACGTGCACGACAAATATTAGGGTAGCGATACACTCGAGTCGCCCGCCGCCAAACCAGAGGGCAATTTGCACCGCTTGCTACCGCCGGCTATTTAGTTAATGCTACGAGTGGTCGCCGAATTGAAGTACCTTATCATCACAAAGATGTCTGACCACGTAACATGAATTGTACCATGATTTTGTTTATTTATTTACGCTTTATTACCACTTTTGTATAAAGGTTGGTCTTATGCCTGGTATTATGAGAATGTGCAGGTTTTTAAAGTATGATATATTAATTTTAATTCTATTAAAGTATGGGCTTTCAATTTCCTACATAATGCAAATACAAACAAAAACATATAGTAGGTATATACAATAATAAATAACTGTTCATAAATATATATACATATATATATAGTTATAGATATGTGTTTTTAAATTGAAGTTATATATGTATACTATGGTCTTTCTAAAGCCAGACTTCTAGTCGCTTCTCGGATAAATTATTTTAACAAAATTTTGTTATTGGTAGTCTTGAATGTTTTATTTTGTGAGTCTATTCGTATATTTTGCAAGTGAATGAAGTAAATTAGTCATGAAAAGTTAGAATAATTAATGGCAAAAAGTTTTAAGTAGTTACTTAAAAAAAATGTTTGAGATTTTTTCGTCGTTTATTAAATCATGATGATGTCTATGACAACAAGTAAAATACTGGAAACATTTGTCAACTGCGCTGTAAATATGAATTAAAAATCTATACTTCTGAAGGGACTTGATAAATAAATAGTTGATAGTTTTTCGCTAAACTAACGTCTGAATTTGACAAATATTTCGTTAAAAAAACTTGTATAAAAAATTATTTTGTGTAAAATTTATTTTGCATACTAGATAAGCGATTGTAAAAGTAAACAGAAATTACAACTAATTACATCTAAATTATTGCATGGCGTTCATTACAATGGTACGTACGTAACATTTCGGTCACGTCTTCGCTTTACAAGTGTTAACACGACCACTGCACCGTGTGTTTGATTAAAAAATTCCTCACCGTTGTGTCGAATGATTCGTTTAATATATTCAACAGTAATGGCATTGTGGTGCGTCTCGAACAATGCCTATGTACAATAGCGACTTTGATTGCTATTGTACTGTCAGTAAGAAAACGCCTAAGCGACAATTACGTTTTACATTTGAACAATGATCGTGAAATATTAACGCTACGTGCTGTAATGTCACGTGGCTGTGGAAGTTGGTGTCGACTGTCGGTTTGTACGGTAGAAGTCTTATGTTTAGATCATCTTGCGATTTCCTAACTAGTGATAGTGAATTCGTCAGCGTAAATATTGGAGTTATAGAGGATGGTTTCTGCAGTCAGTTTTTAGTCGAAAGTTAAAATCTATAAGAATAGTTTGGTAACATTATACCTTTTTAGTCTAAAGTCGAAATCTATTACATTCCTTTTCATAACGTTTTATTAAGACTACGTTATTACTGTGAATCATTTAAATAAATTTGCTTTTTTTTTAAAGCGTTAAGCAATCTTTACCACTCACCTCAAATTATACTTTCAGACGAGGTATTGGACTTGAAGCAAAATTATCAGTGATACCATGAACTTATATTCCGGATGGTTTTATGATGCTTTCGTTTTTTTTTTTAATTGAATTTAAAGACCCATGTCGATATAACAAAAGATTTTGATTTTTAGCGAGACAGTTTTGAATTTTATTTTACACTTTATAACTTTATGCTTCTCTACTATCCATCCTAATGGTAAACAAATATGTAGCCTTGGATGGTGAAGCGCAAAGTGCTTTAAATTTCTGTTCTCGGTCTGGGTGTGTGTGTCCTTATCTTAGTGTTATCCATGGCATACATGAAAGGAAATCTTGGTATGAAGCTATGAATTATCTAACTACGTCCATAGGATATAAAAACTTGATTCGTATTAGACGAAATTGATAATATTTGCCAGAAATTGTCCCAGCGTTATGTCGACGAGCCTGCCCAGCTAACTTGGTCAAATTGACACAGCCGGTTGGTGGTAGGTTGTTTGTACTACGCTAACGATATCGGAAGGGACAACGCTCATTACCACACTATACCGTGGTAAATTATATCTGTACCTACTTTTGATCGTTAACCGAAGCAAATTAATGTTGGTGGTTGCATTTTAAAGAAGTGTATGACCATTGCAGCGCATAATTCTCCTAGTTGAAAAGATAAGATAATGTCTCTTCGATAAGGTTCTTTATCCCACTTTGTTACGAAAAAAAGGTCGAAAGATTTATAAGATTTTTTTACACTATATAAGTTATGCTTGACTACTATCCTGCCTGATGGTTAGCAGAGATGCAGCAGCCTTGGAGGGTGAGCGCATTAACTTGCCTTCAACCCATTAATGACCCACTATTGAGCACGGTTCCTCAACACTGAGGAGGTCTAGAGCATACTCCACCACGCTGCTCCAATGCGGATTGGTGGAAGGGCTAGTGGCCAACCCAAGTGTCGGAAATTTTTAAACCACCCGAAGGCCTCTGACATGGTTTGACGACTGCTACGTTCATAGCAACCGGGACCGACGGCTTAACGTGCCCTCCGAAGACGGAAACGCTTAAGAATTTTTTGCCAGGTACCTACCGACCGCGCCCGCAGTTGCTTAACTCTGTCAGTCAGCGCATTAACTTAGAAGATGCCTATTCACTCTTGCCTTGAAGACAACTCACATTATAACCCAACGGGAATAATGACGCGGGCAATTTATTCCAATCTTTCGCGATACGGTGCGTCAAGAAATTTTTGAACGAGGTATATAATTGTAGTGTTACTATTTAAAAAAAATTAAAAATTATGTTTACTTATTTTCTAAGATCTCGTAATCACTTATTGAGCGATACTATTTTCTTCAATTTGCATTGAAACAGACTTTTAACATTATAGGAACGATCCCGTATAATCTTTAGTATGATTCAAAATTGAGTCTAATAGCGTCTTTGACTAACAGCGCTTTAATCGAATGTTAACGTATCGAAACCCTATGGATAAGCATTTCGACTGCATCTATAACTAATTTATATTTCGTATACCAATTTTTTTTCACTGAAATTCTCTTCAAACATTGTTTCGTAATTATGCCTTTTCTTTTATACTTAGCAAAAGGTAACTTTGTTTTAACAGGACGCCCTATGAGACCTGTTTTTGTATTCAAATCGATTTAATTTTTTTTATACAATATACAAGGGAATACGCGAGTTAACGCCCTTCGAAGTTTAACTACTCATATCGATACCTCTTCACAGTAGTCGGGTCACATCGACGGCGGTGCCTGTAATATTACCGTACTCTGAAATATTACCGTACTCTTTTCGTAATATTACCGTATTTATTTATTCTTTATACCTGAAGAAGAGCCTTAAAAGTGTTTGAAATAAAAAAAAATCAAGTACGGAGATTAATTGGAAAGATACAGAAGATAGTGGAAATAGACCACCAGATTATATTTAATTTCACAGGTATCATTTTCATGATATAAAATGTTTTTGACAACATTTTAAAAGGTGGAGTTAGTACTAAGAGCAGATATACCAATCTACATTATTAATACTTATATTATAAAGGTGAAGAATTTGTTTGTTTGGTTGAACGCGCTAATCTCAGTTAACTAAATAAGAAATTAAAATGTTTCTGAATTATATTTCCACGAATTAATTATTATTAATAAATATTTTACAAAACACATTTGTTACCATATTATGTTATAATAGGCGAAACACTAGTAAGTTATTACTAACAATGTAAATTTAAAGAATGGTATAATATATTTATGTATATTGTTCTTTCTGGAATCTTACAACTTTACCCCGGAGAAGTGAAAGTGCTAGTGTTCAAAAACTTAATACTTACAATTGTTTTATCCTAGTAGCGTTATCACGATTCATATACGCCAATGAACTATAACCACCTATAAACAAACAACGTAATTCGTTCCGTCCGAAATAATATCTTCCATTATTCGTATGCTTTTATTATAACAACTGTACTTACCTATTGTTTTGTGGTGACATCGAATCCATAATTAGGTTATGTTGCGTAATTACTGAACAATAAAGACTATTATTGCATGACAAAAACTGTATTAATAATTGTCATGTAAATTTGTTCAAAACAATTGTTCCAAAAGCAATTTACTTGCCTATTTCTTTTTACGAGGATTTTCAGTTTTAATTGTTCCATATTCATTGAATGGCTAATTTACGCAAAATTTGTAAAAGTATTGATCGTTCGTTAAAGCTCCCATTGTTTCTTACACTTCTGTTTGTTATACTCGTTGAGTACACTGTTGTGTTCGTATGTACACAACTGTTCAAATTATGTATTATTCCGTGCTTGCGTGTATCGTTAATATCCTGCAATATGTTTTATTTGTGGTTTGGTTAAAATAGGTGCGTTTATGATTTTTGAAGTACAATTGTTTGGAAGACAATTTTTGGGTGGCTTAACTTGAAGTGATCAACATCCCAAGGTCTAGTTACAATTTCCGCAATCAAGGACTAATACGTTTTTGTCAATCCGATGAAGTTATATTAGAGATATTTCATTTATGCGTTAACCATAATTGTTATGCTATTGTTAGTCGAAAAAGTAGTTTTGCTTGATTCTAGCATTAATTCAAGAAATGGCTGCATCACCATTAGCATAATATACCGGCAGTTTGTTACTGAACGGAAGTGACCAATTGTACGTCAGGCCCCTCCCCCGCGCTACTGCTTCCGGTCGCGTGACGTCATTTACATGACAGACGTGCGTAGGCCGCCGCGCAGGGAGGACGCGTCGTTCGCCAGTTATTTGTTTATGGAATAAGGAAATGACTTGCGAGTTACAGAAAAAGGACACTGTAGAATGTTTTGACAATATGTTTTTTTATTGCAGTGCGTTGTATTCAGTAAATGTACCACCGCATGATAAATAATGCTTATATGGGTACTTATAACATTAGGAATGCTACTGTCGGTAATGATGGCGAAAGACGGACAATTCACTGCCGAAATGGGTTAAATGATGCTTGAGGAGATTTGATGGCTAGCTTTAAGCTATTTATAAGCGTTTAAGTGTGCGAGTTTTTTCGACGTTTATCCGGCGTCACCGATATCGTGTTTCTTACAAGTAAAATTTTTGCCTGACTGTATAGTGATTGATTTCCCATAATAACCTACACAAACTGAATTATAGGAAAGGAGCTATATGTTTAGCAGGTGCGTGATGGAAATGCAGCGTACATGTTATGCGTTTAGCTACGAAAAATTCTTAATGAATAATTCATAGCAAATAATCTACGTGAGTATATAGTGTCATAACATGTCGCAGGTTAATTTGTCAGCCCCAAACGATTGCTTCATTCCTGAACTTCTTTATTCAGCGTTCAGCGACCGAATTCAGCGTTCAGTTAATAAAATGCAATCATATTTATTTTTCTTTGTTGTGGTCACTTGTTGTAAGAAACACTTTCCCTATTGATTTGACGTCTTTCTATAATGAAATTGATTATGAGATTGGCAAGCGTGCAACACTGAGTAGGACACGATAGTGAACGCTATTTATTACAAGTTTAATGATATTTGGCAGATGAACTACAAGTGAACCTACGTGATGAACTTGCAAGGCACTTCACACGGTTTATCTACGACAGGTTTAAGAATCATATTATAGTCAGTATGTATAAAGCATCTAAACTTATAGCCTCTAAATGTATCAATGCATCTTAAGGCAACTTCAAATATAATTTCACTGAGTGACTACTTAGGACCTTCTTATAGGTGGATAAAACTGTTTAAATGTTTTTATTTTATTTTTCACTGAACGATTTTCGGTCATAATCAATATTTTATCCATCCAAATCCATCCATCCATCCATCCATCCAAAGTTACTGTTATTATTGCTTTCGATTATCGTAAGACGATAGCTCCTTAGTCTCTGTCTAATGGGGAAAAACCTTCCTTAGTTTTACTATTAATAAAATGTTCTTCATTTACAGGTCCACTAGTCGTCTTTACCTAATTTATGTATTTTAGTCATGTTCGGAGTCTTCTGAAGTAAACGTAAACTACCTACTATCTATCTGAATATTCCTATAAGTAAACTTCCTACTTTCTGCTTTACATTAGTACATAATTAAACCGATTTTTTTACAAGGCGTAAACTCTTAAGAAATTTTCTTCTCCGTTTACAACCAGTCCTTCGGAAGATTTGTCCGGCTCAATCAAACTTCAATCAGCTATTTCGAGTTAGATCGGTTAATTTTTTTTTTCTTAAACTTCTATGAAAAGCTGTTTGAATCACTTACCAGTGACGTTACAACGAACAGCAATGACGTCATTCGTTATATATATCTTTTTGGTCTGTGCTTGTTCACAAATATAGCTGACATTTGTCAAACCTTTAACTTCGCTTTTGAAGATAAAAAAATTTCTTTAATAATGAAGGTATAAAGAACATTTTCAACTAAATTTCTTATGTACCCACATGACCTTCTGTGACCAAATTTAAATGTACATTGATGAATATATGGCCACATACATACATAAATACGCACAATAACGATACATGACCTGTGTCATATCGTTTGACATACAGACTCTCTTCCATATTAATGTGTGTCATCATAATTTGTAATTTCTTGTATTTAATAAATAGTATTGCTTAGTCTCAATTGCCTCTATTTCATTCTAACACTAACTCTCAAGAGTCACCACTTACCATCAGGTTAACATAATATAACAGAGCAAAAAATAAGTCCCAACTATACAGTGAATAAATTAAATATTGAACATTGTTTCAGAATGAGAAACCAGCGCAGTTGCAAACCAGTTGTGCATCGCCCAAACAGGTTCAAGAGAAACCGACCACTCCAGCCGCCAGCCCCAGTATTACAAACTTCTCGAAGCCTGACAAAATTGAGGCTAAAGAGGTAACTTTAACCGCCTTATTACAGAATAAGGTCTAAACCACGATTATCAAGTATAGGCTTATCTTTAATACTATACTTAAAGCCAAGGTTTATTTTAGTTTAGTTTGTTTTGTTTAGTCCATTGTCTAATAGAAGTTTAAACCGGTACTGTAGCTAGTCCACGTTTTATAATAGTTCTTAATGTAAAGCTTTATCCTTCCTCTCTTCAGGTCAACGTATCTCCATCGTGGGAAAAGAATTAGAGAAATTTACTATAGGTGATGGTGGTGGATCGTGGTGAACGTTGCCGTGGGGTTAAATGCCTCTTTTAGAGAAACGGTAGGAATCGTAGAATATCTCTCATCCATAAATCATGAATTAGTATTAAAGGGTACGCCTATACTTGATAATCGTGGTTTAGACCTTATTTTGTAATAGGGCAGTTAGTGTAAATATTGACTCCCCGTGTATGGGGAGAAAGTTAAGAGATATTAAACGTAATATTAATGCCTATCTTGCAATTCTTTCTTAATAGTCAGCACTGTATTCGATAGTAATACAAAAGTTTTCAACTAAATTGAAAATTCTTCGTAAACATAATAAGTGCACGTCGTTGCAACAGCTTCTATTAAGTGCTAAGACAAAATTATTGTAGCCAGCTTACAATGTTTGGTACGTGACGTTCTACTCAAGGACCTTATTACAGCTAAACAAGCTGTGTTTGAGAACAATATTTCTAAATAACCCCACAAATAGAGTATCGTATATATCTTAATTCAAATGTTTAATAAATTATTGTATTATAACTTTTATAATCATAATTAATGAAAACTTAGATATAATACAAAATTAGATGAATATTTTAAAGACAATAATGTTTGGGCATGAGCCTGACTAGAAAACTCGATACAATTTAGGAGCAGACTTTTCTCACCGCAATTTCAAAGCAATTAATAAAGAAAAAGGTTCGAGACAAAAAAAAAAACAAGTAAAAATAAAAATATAAATAGGGTAGTACCTTTAAATAAAAATATTGCCCCTGTGAGAATATCACGGCAATGACGGTGGAGAAATGCGTTACATGACGTTTCGGCGGGAACAATGATATTTAAAGCGTCGGGGATGAATTCCCGCCCACAGAAACGGTCTGTCAATATGAAATATTTATTTTTAATAATATTCTGTGTGTCATATATAAAAATTAGCACTTCAATTAAGAAAAGTAAGTTATGTTTTTGCCTACCTTTTCTCCCTGCTACCTGGGAACGGGCCGCCTAGCCAAGCTAGCGAGTATGCTCACACTCTTAAACTCATATCAGAGTGTCTATATAGTTATATAGTAATAAAATTTGCTACACCTGTATTAAATAGATATTAATTTTAGGGAGGTAAGTCGAGAAAATAAAAAGCCTTTACCGTAAAGGATTCGAGCAACAAAATCGTCTAACATGGAACAACGAAACTTTATCAAAAACATTTTGTAAGGAACAGCGGAGGGTTTCTGTTTAGTCGTTAGTCCAACACTGGAATTTGCTCATGTCGAATATTGCTCACATTGCAATTTTATTACTACTGTGTCTAAAATGGTTTGCGACTGGTTCTATTAAGTGCTGGGATAATGTATGCCAGCTTAAGTATCCAGTACCTAGACGACATTCTACGCTTTACGCTTGAGCGAAATAGCCATCATTATCGTGCTATTTGCACATATCTTTTTAGGACGGAATTTACTCTCCACGAAACATGTTAAACTTGTTTGAATTTTGCTCTTATTTAAGTATTAAGCGCTTATTTAACTAGGCGTTTACATAATGTCCTATACATTTTGAAAATTTATATATTTAATCTTTTTCAAAAACTCCTTTAGTTGTACTAATGTACATATACATATACCTACGTATCGTTGTTAGAGTCGAATTTTGCAAAATTTTTCTGGTAGGCATTTCGCCAACGCCTAGCTTTAGAAGGCGCTTGCTGAAAGTACATGTGATCGATATCAGTCTTGATAGTGACTTCAAAGTTTTTGCAACGGCCTTGTAGAATTTGTTGCACTTTTATTAGTGTATATGGTATTAACTTCCATCCAAATATTCTGTGAAACAGTTCAGACGATACGTAGATAATGTCACCCGAAGCAGCGGGAGGTGGGGTTGCTAGTGACTAATACAAAATTAATTAAATCCTTTGGGAGCACATGTCAGACGCTACACCGCTTAATTTATCGAAGCCTACATTACGGTTTCAACCGTCAACTGTCAAGAAACAAGGCGGAACTGCTTAAATTATAGATGTCATAATTTTCGGTGACGTAATGCTCATAGTGATTTTATGCACCTTTATTTACTCATTGTTTTATTGATATAATATGTAAATGGTGCGTTTCAAAGCCTATATACTTGGGTACAAAAATATAGGCCACTTATTCACTCTCTTATTTCACAATAGAATGTCTTTAATCAGCTTTATTTTCCCTAACATTGGAGGGAACGTAAAGATTTTTTATAAAAACAATCATTAACACTAAGCCACCTGAAGGAGAGTCAAAAAAAGAAAGAAAGTTGTTAGCTAAGTAGACACATAAAAATAAGACGCTTCACTACTCTCACCATCAGGTACAGTGCTCGTCGACCTTCGTGAAATAATATTTAATAATAGGATTATACAAGGAGAAATTAAGAATCAAAAAGTGTTCCTTTATTTTATGTTTTTATGAATGGTTGGCGTCAACCAAAATGGCTCACTATTTTGCACGGGTCTCTCTTCATTACAGAGAAGATCAATAGCATACTTCAACACGCTGCTTCAGTGCGAACTGGTGAAGGGGTTAATGGCCAACCCAAGTGTCAAAAGATTTTTATGCCGCCCGAAGATATCCGACGTGACTTACGACAAGAATTGGGACAGACGGCTCAACGTGCCCTCCGAAGAATGAAAACGCTAAAGTATTTTAGCCACTAGCGGTCACCTATCCAGGTATCAACTTTGCCCGTATTTGCTTAACTATGTCGATCGCCTAAGATCGATGCGAGCCACCGGATTACGAGCGCTTCAAAAATAATTATGAAATTTATGAATGGTTGAATTCATTAAATGGAAACGCTAAAACACTATTTTGTCCTATATTATAAACCTTTCTCATGGTTCTATATAATTCCATAGTACACGGACAGATAATGTTACACCTCACTTTGCTGCAACTTTCTTCACTGCAGAAACATAAAAGATTATTGACACTTTAATCTCATCGAACCTCGTTACACTATGTGCCAAGCTTCGCTAGGAAACAAGCTAACGCAATCTAAACACTACACATACTTAAAGTATAAAGGAGCAAAATGGCACATAAGCGACTCTGTCAACGACGTACAAACATTTCGTACTAAAAGTTAAACCTGCTTCTAACTTAGCTTTTCATTTTCTGTATTTTATTAAAATTTTATGCTTTTAATACCATATAACTAACTTGGTATAACCTAGAGAAATATGTATATAATATTCAGTTCCCGGCTTACACGTTAATGGTTAGTCTCAGATTATGTTTGTATGTCATGAATGCTCCTGCGACACGAGGGATTATATCGCAGGAGAAGGTGTTAATTGCTTAAAGACGAGATGCAAATATTCCCGCTTTATCCAAAGTATAAGCCCAAGATCAGCATTATGAAAGAATGCAAACTTAACTATCATTCTTATGTCTGCCAACAAACGCTCAGACGCCATATAGTAAGGTCAGCAACGCCAAAGATATTACTCATGCGTTGTCGAAAAATAATCAAGAGAGAAGAAAATACAGAAATAATGAAATAAAAACAGTTATAATGAGTAGGAGCTTATCTTAGTTATACTAAATTTAACCTGGACCTAACTCTTACTACGGTAAGATATCTAGGATCAAGATATCTCTAGATAATAGTATAATACACATGATTCTAATCCATTGAAGATGGCAAGACAAGCTCACTAGTCTCAAAAACTTAAAATAAGAACCAAAACAGGAGCTAGTCTAAGGTGACTAAAACCCGTAGAGAAAAAAATAATAAAATAAATAATATCTTTCAAGGCTGCATCTCTGCTTACCATCAGGCAGGATAGTAGTCAAGCATTAACTTAAATAGAGTAAAAAAAAAGAGAAACTTACCCTGATGACGCTCCGTTTCGAGACGAAACGCGTATTGTATGTATGTTAGTAGTAATAGACTTTTATTTATCATATGGTTTCTTTTGGGAAGGGAGGAAATGCTCCGTACGTCTTAAAGTATATACATTACATTTTAATCGTAGGTCGTTCCAAAGTTGACTAATAATAACTAATCTAAGGCAATAAAAAATTCATCCATTCAAAATTATTGTATTCAAAATATTTCATAGCTTGATGGCTATTTCAGCTAGTTCTAGTTGGTTATATTATTTGGCTTCATTAATAACGCAATATCGTAATTAATAACCCAATTATTCATAAAGTTTGCGGCAGTGTTTAGTAATATTCCGGTTATATCATAAACTTCAATAATTTGTACATTCAGTAATTCGCATTAATTTAACAGAAATTTATATGAGTACTATGAAATACAGTTGACGGCAAAAATTATACGTAGATACCTATATTACCAACAAAGAATACAATTTACTCATTGTATAGACTACCTATTCATTCTGTAGATTTACAAGCTCGTTAAGGTATAGGTATTCTAAAAAACACCGAAATTTTAATTTTAATT
>DWJN01004204.1:0-12670 GCA_018248895.1 Carystus phorcus
AAAGTCCGCGATAGCATATGTCTAGCTTTTAAGGTTAACCCACTATAACAATTTTTATGGTTATAAAAATAGTTCTTTTAAAATAATTTTTATGGCAAAACAAAGTTTGCTGGTTCTTCTAGTATTTAATATCTCTGGTCTATACTCAGTGTTACCCACAATTACGCGAGTATTTATATAGTAATTCAAAAATTAAATACGTAACCTCACATCAGACACGAGGCTCTCACGCACTATTACGCGTTTGCAAATTTTTGATTGAGTGATTTTAGTGTGAAAACAAACAAATGGAAAAAAAAACAATTTATTCCATTTGAAAGTAAATAATCTAAGTGTTGTTTATTTTATTACTCAAGTTAAAATATAAATACTAAGTTATTATTAAAACTGTTTTAGACGGTATAAAACCTGACCTACGTACCGAGTCTCCTAGTTTGGTAATACAATAACAGTAGGTATTAGTTATTCGCGACTCCGCACTCTGCAGATGAATAAAACGTAGCACATTATTTTTTTATGTTCTCTGTAAGTGGAAAGTATCTAAAGGGGTGTATTTTTTGAGCGGCGGCCGGGGCGCGGCCAAATTGAAGATAATTAAGTTTATCTCTTTAATATCTCCTTGTCTTTCCAAATTTGCAAATGAGTTTTTTTAATAACGCCAAATTTGTAGCAACGCCTGCCGGTGTAATCCTTCCATGATTTATGGCTCCCCGACGATGTGAACTGGATTGGATTGCTACTTTATTGTTGTTTTGTTACTGTATTACCTATCTGAATAACTAATGTAATTATTTGCACATACTTCATGCGATACTGCCGAAAATATGACTGAAAATACAAACAGCCGAAGTAAGCGTAATCATTTTAAAAGTTATCTCTTATACGGGAAATAATGGGTACATTAATTTCATATAATTCAAGACAAATATTATTAATTTCAACTTAAAATTACCTACATATGCATATTCTCATGTCTAGCCTAGTAATGTCTTGCTAGGCAAGGCATCGAATCATTTCCTGAAATCAATGTTCATGTTACAAGTAAATAAAGAGGTACAACTCGTATACCAGTTAGTGTACATTGCTGCCACAAGCGGAACACTTCGTACTCAGACACGTTACATAATGAAGCTGTACGCAGCAATAGCGTATGCATTATCTGCAATGCTTTCTAAAACTCATCAATCAAGTGTTTCAGTCGGGTCGCGAATGCAACGCAGCGCGATGCTCGAAAACACTATTTTTTTATTTTCGCTCGGCGTCCATTAGTGAGAGAGCGCGCCATCGATCAAAAACACAATTCCAATTTACCTATCGGCCACAAATTCTTCAAAACGACTGTCCGATCTCGCAAATAAAGATAAAAAATAAATTGCCGTCCTCCGCCGCTGTCATTGTGTTTTCCAGATCTATATATTTCGCTCGGTTTGAATGTCGGGCGAGATAGGACACGTCCAAACAACTCAACGAATTTATTTGACGCGCTGCAATATTCATGGCGTTCAGCGCTCATACCTCATGCCTCATACCTCATACCTCATAGCTCAGAGCTTGTCAATTGTGAGTGATGCGCAAAGTGAACCAAAATTGGTCGTATTGGATTAGCCATTAGGGGCTAAGACTTACGATTTCATATTGTATTGTTGTAGTATTGGAGCCGCCTCGCATAATGAACCCTGGTCGCGTCAATATAGCCAATACTGCCAGTGCTAAAGTGTGGTAAGAGGTCACCTCTTAACGAGAAGCTGGCCTCAAAGAAGTCATTATTATTAGTGTTTTTATTTATCTCTCAAATCCGTGAAATCAAAAATCAAGTCCTCAAAATGGACGACGGTAAACACCTAATATTAGGTCTCTCGTCTGTTGTTGGATAGTTACACAAAAAAATATTGTACATTCGCACATTACGACATTGCTCAAGTTTGACAAGTAAATTCCAGTGAGACACTTTTGTAAATAACAGTTTATGCGTGTACATTGGCTCCAAAAAGAGCAACACCAGTCTGAATATAAAAGTACAAAAAATGTTATTTAATTACCTGCCCTGTGCGTTAAAAATACATTTTTTCCAACAATAGACCATTCCTCCTTAACGCACAAACGTACAAAACATATGTTATATACATAAATATATTTGTTATAGCCCGAGGAACTTAATTAAGTTGAATTAATTAATAATATAATTACAAAGGTCAACTTAAATTTGCTACAGGGCGACACCGAACAACGAATAACTTTTGATCGTGTTTTGCAAATAAACAATTAAATACCAATTTGTACCTGATGCGAGTATAATTTTTTAGTGTCGGGACCTCTATAAAATGTTACAAATTGCCAATAAAATATCTTTAACAAACAGAACTTTAAATACACAGCTTAGTCACTTTTGACACTGTACACACTTTCAATATTATTTAATGATATGTCCATTCTATTATAATTGACGTTAATAATATTTATATTTGTTTACATTTATGCATTGGTATGTAAACTGGAACATAATAATCAAATAAATTAAATTATTTAATTTAGGTACACAACAATGTTTTGTACCTATTGATTATATTTTGGTGATCTGCCTTATAAAGAGAAGAAACGGCGAAAAAAACCTCTTAAATCCCTTAAATTGATATACATTTTTTATTACCTTGTTGTCTTTGTATAATGAATTCCCCCACTGATAGTTTTTCTCAAATATCTATCGTACAAGAGTAGATTCGGGATAGGAGAGAAGAGGAGAGACGGAAAGGCCATTATTGACTACGCAGACGCTCGTTTTCATTCGCTTTCCTTCCTTTCCTTTTTTTTTCTTTTTCTTCTACCTGTGCCGTGTTTCGTAATTTTGAACATTGACATTAGTATTTAAATTTATGTCATCTCACTCGCATTTTCTATCCCTTATTTTTTTCTTCATTTAATTTTGATTAACTTAGAAACTTCTTTTTCAATATAAAATACTACATAAGGATAGGGTTTGAATACTTTGAATAGCGGCCCTCCTTTTGTACGAACCAACGTTTACCGCCAGTGCTAAGCTCCCTCTGAAGTTTGTGTCGAAATTTGTTAGTAAATGGCTCCATCTCACATTCCTTTGTTTCAAACACACGCGTGACGTATTCAGTAGGTATGCTACGCGAAATATATATGAAGATAATTTAAATCATTACGTACAATAAGTTTTAAGAAAAACCCGGCTATATCAAGCCGAATACAAGACAAAAAGCAAAAAGAATCATATTATTCCTTTTGTAAGTAATAAATTAACCTCTTGATTGATGGTTATGACGCATATAATATTTCATAAGCAGAGCGGAAACTGCCCAACTTTAATTATATTAAAGTATTCACTTATTTAGGAACTGCTTCGAAAAACACTTCAGGGTCTTGTCAGAATCTTCTACGTTACACCTAATATTAGTATACAATACACATCATACAATTACGAAGCAACTATCAATAGCTTTAAGACGCTGCTATTCCCACGCAAGAGTTTCATAACACGAAAAATCATTAATACTTTATACTACGCCACCATTACTTCTATTGACTATGATTAAACTCCCATCACATCGCTCCTAACAGATGTAGCGCTGGCAATACACTTACACAAGCTTTATTTTGGTTCCGAGATGCGGATCCCTAGAATGTGTAAAAGAGCCAATTGAACCGTGATTGTTAATATATATTGTCCGGGTAACCGGATCGGCCGCGACGGCTTATTGATGGCGTAATGATGACGGGAGCTGGCAACTGCGCCGCGCTCGTTAACTACACTAACTACTGTTGCCGTACATTTCTCAATCTCCCTTTGTTTAATCAATCGGTCTAAAAAACTTTCGGTTGATATGCTTTATTGATTGAGAAACTGTGATAGATTAGATGGATATTTAGTTAAGGATTAACACTTAGGAGGCCAAAGCATACTCAACCATGTTGTCCCAGTGCAAATTGGTGGAGGATTTAGTGGCTAACCTTCCCTTTTGGGTCTTCAACCCAATAATAGTTTACTATTGAGCACGGGTTTCTCCTCAGCACTGAGGAGGTCTAGAGCATACTCAACTACGCGGATTGATAGAGAGAAAGGATTGAAATAAATTGCCCGCATCGGTGTTCCCGTTCGATCATAACGTAAGTGTCTTCAAGTCAAGAGTGAAAAGGCTTCTACTAAATTAATGCGCTTTACCATCCAAGTCTACTTTACCACTTACCATCAGGCGGGATTGTAGTCAAGCCTTGACTAGTTCCAAATAAAAAAAAGAGGTTAGTGGCCAATCCTAGTGTCGGAAATTTTTAAGGCACCCAGAGGCCTCGGACGTTGCTTGACGACTTTTGTTCATCATGACAACTGCGACCGACGGTTTAATGTGCTCTCCGAAGCACAGAAGCGCTCAACAAAGTTTTGCCAGTAGCAGTCACCCATCCTGGTACCGACCATGCAGTTGATTAATTCTTTCGATCGCTTAGGATCGACGCGAGTCGCCAGACTATGAGCTCTCTCTTGTATTGTATTGTATAACTATTCTATTACAAATGGCGGATGATTCTCGGAGCTCATGAACTACCCTCGTTGATGTAGGTGCGAGTGTGGTGCTGCTAGCTCATCTCCAGCGCCAGTTGACCTGCGACCTTCAGCCGGTGATCATTAGCTGTATCATTTGTCACGGCTTATCGCCCTCCGGTACTGGCCGCGATTTACCGCCGCCCGCCTAATGATCCCTTTCGCGTATCATTTATTTTTTGTGTACCGACTAATGCGGCTGTCTTCACGAACGTTGCATAGAGCCTTATTAAGTTCACTTACCGTCCTGCAAGTATATCACTTATATACTCATGTATTTGGTATAATGCGTGCGTAGTAATTTGAGTAATTCTTTTGTTTGAAATCGGTCACAAAGATGTCGCTTGTTGCTTTCCCTGTTCAACATTACATTATGACTCCGGTCTGTTCACATCTCGGGGAAAAACAAGGTTGCTTAAAATAAGTTTCTTCAGTAACAGAAACATTAGCGAAGCTTAGCAAGCGAAGCTTATCACATACCTAAACTTTTCGATTTTTGATTCAGATTTTTATGTACCAGCTTGAGAGCCTACACTTTGTTCATTTAGTCTTCTTTCTTGACCATCAATGTATCAGTAGTGACTTTGAAGTTGTTGATACCCATGGACGACCGTTGCCACTTACCATTAGGAAGCTCGTCTGCTCGTTCGTCGGCTAAAAAATAGATATTGAAAAACAGCATCTCTTGTCGCCGCCCGCTCGCAGTGGGACCGCAGACAACCCCTGTACGTTACGGATCACGTACTTTGTAAAAGTTCTCTACATACATGATCCGATCCCAAAACTTGATTTATTCCTCCGCTCTCACCGAAATATTGGCTTTCCACACTTGATACGTTCTAAACGTGTATAAATATAAACAACTTGGCTATATTTGGTCATAAATGTGTCAGATATGTTCAAATATAAATCACAGCCTGGGAATTAATAAAACTAGTTTGATTCATCCTTGCATCATGCGTTATGTACGTATACGTTATATTGTATAAATGCTTCTAAAACTATGTTACTAATGGATTCGACAGACATCATACTGCAACATACATATATATACTTTAATCGTCTGTCTTTATAATATGTGACGAATCGTTTGGTGGCTGACTCAAGCAAGAAGGTAGTAAATAGCCTCGAAAACTTAACGAAGAGATAATAATACCAGTAGCCCTATTAATATTATCGCCTTTGATAAACGCCCAAGAAATATCTTAACGGCCACAACGAAACGACTTAATAAACTTCCAGTACATACATACATATTCACAAATCAAACAAAAACATAGAAGAAGCTGCGGTACACGTCAGTAATACAAACTAGTGGGCACATTCACGCTTCTCATTCAAATTAATTACCTCAACAACAAGATGCCGCGCTGCGATACGTAACACGTTTTTATTCGCGCCACTGAAAGCGCATTATCTCTATCAAGCCATTACAGAGCTCTCTGGTGAAAAATAATAGATATTCACATAATTATCCCGACCCTTCTCAAGCGAGCGAGACGCGAATAGAATGACTTCGGCTCGCGTTAAAAAGAGATAGTTGTAGTTCGCGCGGTTACGGCGCTAGCACTTAAGTAATTGAATACAGGGGGCTCGGGTAAGTCGGGGCATAAAGGAACAGTGGAAAATAATAATATTAGTAATAATGTCTCCGGCGACGCTCGAAGGGACCAAACTAGTTTAGTTGGATCGTAAATATAATAATAAACATACGTCACAACACCGAATCAAGGGAAACCCTTCTCGGAATGTTTGTTTATACTTTCCGACCTCTTTTGAGTGCAAGCATTATCCATTTAAGAAAATAAACTGTTCCAAAACGTCCTGAAGCTTAATAACTACTTTCGGTACATTAAGTGTTTTCTCCACTTAAGATGGAGTATGTTTTCAAAACGAAGTTCTTGTATAGGTGCATATTTATTCGTTATAGATTTATTATGTAAGTAGATGTTAATCGAACAGTTGAGCTATATGGTGTTAAATGATCGCTGTCGCCCATGAAAACCAGCTATTGCAGGTGGTGTTGATGTTTGGTGTTCCAAAGGTTACACTGCTTTGTCGGCCAAGAAAAAATACAGAAGATAGAAAGAACGTAGATTCAGTGTCGTCTCAAGCTTTTAGCTGAAACAAGACCAATTGTTTGGCCACTAACTCAAGCAAGAGAGGGGCTTCACGGAGAAATATGACTTAATAATAATATTGACAATATAATCCATACACGAAGTCCTAACACCAAGTGACTAGCTACTGTGGCCTCTTACTACTGATCTGCAGGTATGGGATTGAGGTATTCTAGGCCATTCCTAAACGCCCAAAACTATTCTAAATCATAGGGCTTTTGTATTTTAAGGACTTGATTACGTATGATATTTGTTTTGAGAACAAAACGCATTGTTCCTCCGCTCGCCGCACAACATCACGCGGACGATAAAAGCGAATGACCCAATGATAATGCGACAACCGTCTTGTTTTGTTCCGCTTTTTTATGGTGTTTTGTTGCTAGATACTTTTTGTTTAATGGAAATCTGTTTATACATATCACTACAACGATACGCCCTGATTAAATCTGTGCAGTCACAAGTGACTGTTTTGTATGTAAGTAGCAGACAGACGTGCAGAAAAGTCACATGATGGTGGGTGCTCACTATCACCCGTGGCCATCAGCAATAGCAAAGGCGTCACTGGTACGTAGCAGGTCTTCTAGTCACCTCCAAAGTTAATCGTACTACATACGACTTTATTAATCAATCTTGTGTTTATAAATAAAGCTACGATATAATAAAAGGATATGCAATAAAGAAATTATAGATTTATTTTTCCTACAGACAGGATGGATCTGAGTAAGGCAGTATCTATAATTAACAATCAAACAATCAAAAATACTTTATTGCCATATTATGTATATAATAAATCTTTGAAGCTTCTGACACCCGAGATAATTCGAAACTGTGTTTCGGGCGGCATCCGGCAGTGTCTTCTCCCAGTTTTTATTTAATAATAATAAAAAAAAACATTTATTCGGAGGAAAACACACAGTAAATTTACATAATTATAATTTACAATTAATAATATGAACATAAAGGATATTGCATAAAGGATATTGCACAATAAACTGGCAAACGGCTCCTGAAGTATTTACAGCGTTGTATCACCGCTTTATGCCGCCACTCCCAATCTTAGGGCGTAATTAATGCGCGAGTTGCCAGACGACATCAAAATATCGTTACAAACCCTTATACAATAATCCCCGGGTTAAAGCCCAGGTTACAGTGGAAAATCGCTGTTAAAATCAACTAAAATTACAAATACCTTTTCTATTTTGCCAGTGAGATTAAAAAGTTTCAAAAATGAACAAGTAAATGTATATTTGTTTCAAAAAAGTCAGAAGACTGTTATTTTTTCTCATGTTATAATTTTTAGTTTTCAATAAAATTTTGAACCCCTAGTAAATAAATCCCTCCAAATCCTGACCCCCTGAGCTCCACGTTCATGAATCAGTTAGGTATGCAAAAAAAGCCTTTCACTGAGTAGGTACTTAAAAGCACACGTATCAATAGTAGGTACACTACACTCTACACAAACCTAAACAAAAGTCAGCATATACGAGAAGTAATTCATTTTGATTCTATTTATTGAAGTATATACAGGTAGATCAAGTCCGACCGATCAGCAAAAATCAACATTTTCAACTTCTTATTTAGATTCACCTTTTCTTTCCTGTTTAAGTTTGCCAAACGTAACAAAATCTAAGTTTATTCAACGCATCGAAAACTGTAAAACTATAAATAGAAAAATTGTGTTTATAGTAAAAGATTGACACTTCTGATTGTTCTACGTTGAGTATATTCTATAAATCGAAATTGGCTAGGACTGTGTCTTCTTTATTGAGGTAACTGTAACTTATCAACCATATGTCCGATCGATATAATTTCGGTACCAAAACCTTTGAGATACGACATATGTATTTCAATTTTCAAATAAGATAATTAGTAATCAAAGAGACAGGTCTGGTATTAAACCCGCTCCCGTTCGCCACCGAGGTCGCTGGCTAAAATTTAATAAAGCTATATTTACAGCAGTCGTTAAACAGCTGCGCACGACCGAGCCGGAGGAACGCTCGGCTTGTAACTGTCCTAACTGCCTGTTACGGCGTTGTTCCACCAATAACATCGACGTGCACCACTACGACATCGTTTTAACAGGTCTAATACCGATTAGACACCGGTAATGGTACACAGCCTTATCATTAATGAAAATTGATATATACTTACGAAGGAACTGGTGAAAATAAGATCATCATACGCGAAAGACGTTACAACATTAGAACAAAAACAAAGCGTCTTTTTTAACTAGCCGACATAAGAAAGAAGAATATATTTTTTTTTACATAATTGTATGTCTTTTTACATTTTTGTTATACCTGCTGTAAGATGTGTGTATTGGTATTTATGACCATCATTGAATTTAATTTAAGTTATATTTATTGTATATGGGTGAATTTTGTTATACCTGAAATAAAGATATTCTATCACCAATAAGTTGTTTTTTATTCAAGTAAAAAGGGCTTTGTCGCCGTAGCGGTTATAGCGCCCTGGTAAGCCTTAACACTACTACCCAACTATTAGCTATTTCTTAAACTAAGTGTACATATTTTTTGGCATCCTCCGACGACGGATCACCGATGAGTTGCCGGCCAATAAAGAAGAGGGAAGTAAAAAATACTCACTTAGCCAAAATCCGAACACGACAGATTTCACGAAAATATATTAAAGGCTATTTATCATAAAATTTAATATTTTTTGTTTACACACACAGATTCTTTGTTAACAGATTCTAAACACTGATTTTTAACAAAGGCGTGAAGCCGTGCGTAGAATCAGATCACTAGAATGTAGGTATCTAATTTAACCACCTCCCATGAATTTGTCATGAACATTGCAATGATGAAATCAATGCATGAATGCATCAATGCAATGATGTTATTCACTTGCAAGCAGATTTTCAAAAATTCCTACAGTTGCGTGTATTACAACCCTGGCAAGAGTTTGATTTCTAAATAAATACTCTTTTATTTAACTATCGTAATAACTGGATGTCTTAAAATCAGTTGATCACGTCGATAATCGATGCACATTTTTGTTGTACGTGATAACGGCGACTGGAGAACAAAACAACGACCCAATTCGATATAGAACACCTTTATAATAAGGTCGACATCTGCTCCCAGTAATTGCCGGTCGAATATTCAGCGGATCGACAGCCTCCACTCGAGGCTCTAATCATGAAAATGTATTTATGACCTAATTAAACTCCTGTCTACCGCCCGGCGTCCCCGGAGACAAGGACGGGGCAAGCGACGAGCCGCCGGGAACGAACGAGACAGAAGACACCCCGGGCCAGTGATTAATGAGTGTTATATGGCTGGTTAAGTACCGTGTAATTTGCAAAACGACCCTTAATTACCGTAGAACACGGCTACTATCGCCGTCTTTATCGCGCCGGGAGGTAAACGTTGGGAAGGAAGGAGAGGAGACGCGGCGCGCGTTGCGACTCGAAAGGCGGTATTTAATGAGGCATTATGATGTCGGTGGTACAGATTAGGTTCACATAGCGTCGGAATGTTGACCCGCTCTTTATATTTGGCTTTCTGAAACGCAAACAGGAGGAAAGCTTAGTGGCGCGTTTCTAGACGTAAAATGCTTTTCAGTGTGTTCATCTGAGCACCTTTGTTTGAGTTGCGCGCCGCAGAGACATTGTGCCGCGCACGTGCTAAATAAATCACGTAATGGACTACTTCGTGAAGGATTTTTCTTTGTTGGTATTAGCTGGGACATTATCAAAATATGCCATTTGGGTGCGACTTTATTTTGTGCGGCTATCTTAGAATTTAACCACAATCGTAAAGGATTGTGAAAAAGATTGTCGGATACTTGGCTTGGTGGACCCTATATTGATTGAAAACCTAGCTCAAACAAGATATTTTTTACAATATTTTACATGGGTTTAAAAAAAAAACCAGCATTGTTGTGTATATGAATAAAAAAAATTATTATAGAATAAGTCGTAAAAATTTATTCGGTGAATCAATACTTAATTAACTAAGTGGTAGAATAAGGAGTCATATTATATGTCCCTTATTGATGCAAACAAATGATTAGATTCGAAACTAAAATAAAATTTTCCTCAACAGGTATGGTTCCAGAACAGAAGAACAAAATGGCGGAAAAAGCACGCGGCAGAAATGGCGACTGCGAAGCGTAAACAGGAGGAGCTCGGAGAGGAGTGTGACGACCAGGAGCCGCACGAGAGCGAGCAGTGCAGCGACGACGACGACGCCAAGAGACCGCGCCTGGACCTGCACCTTCACATGCCGCACCACCGACAGTGATCCTCCATCCCCGCGGACACCGGTGGAGCCCGCGACACACCCAGTCTACTCGACCGAGATCGACAACATTCCCAACGAACCGATCACAACCTAGATAGAATCGATAGAACGGATAAGCCCCTCAATTACGCGAGCGCCAAATTCGAAGAGCGCAATCCCGATTATTACTACAACGGGTACGATTACCTTCCGAGGGTCTGCGGGGAGGAGGCGCCGTGCGATTTGTCCAATTGGCAAGTCCGCGAACACAATCAGTTCGAACGCGAAGTGATGAACACTAGTGGCTCGGTAGACAGTGAACAGGACAATTTTAACGCTGAGGAGAACAGTCAGCCGATAAACTTTGCTTATTACCACTTTTAAGTGCGTCGGTAACCAAATCGAATGAAACCACGTTACATTTGCGCGGTCGACGCGCGTTTTTATTGCGAACTGTTACCGGTACTGACGCACGCGCGGTTTTTGGCTATGTAATGTGATACACATTGTAATAATAAAGTATTCGTAGTAGATGTCAATTTTATGATATGTATGAACTGTGTGTAGCTCCAGCACTGAACGACTAATACCATAGTAGACTATCAAGTTATCGAACAAATATTTGTTGCAATTGCCTGTCGACACCTTCTGGCAAATAACGTCGAAGGAATATTTCCTGATTCCGATTTTTTTTATCTCAACTGATGTAATTCTATTTCTTGAAGAAATTTAAATGATGTTGACTTAGTTTAAATAATACTATATTTGTATGTGAATGCGCCGTATGTTATTAAATGCCGTATGTCTACAGCAAAGTCAGGCAGGTTCCTCTTGGCTTGGTAACAAGTGCACTTTGCCATGATCACACATCAGCCATGTCATAAACTTGAAGCTATTCGTAGATTATCTCTGATTTCTGTAGCAAAATATTTTTAAACAACGAAATTTAACTCTTCGTCTTAACCGTCTGTGCGTTAAACAAAAATGCTTTGTAAAAATAACATTAACTAGCATTTTAACTTAGTTGTGTAAATAAGACATTAAGTTAGTAATGTGATACGTATTAAGTAATTTATTTATAATATAGTTTTTACATGATAAAGTTAATGTGACGTACTTTACAGTGTATATTTCAAATGTAAGATTTGCGGTGCCAAGATGTATTAGGATAGTTCTGCATAGTCTGTTAAATATCTGTTTCCGACATGAGTCACGAAGGTGTAAATTGAAACACGTCTATAAGTCTATTGAATGTTGAATATGGTCTCTCTACTTAAGTCAATTCAATTACATACGAATCGTTTAGGTTAGTTGATTGTTTGACGGATATTTTTCCATAGAACAATGACATAAATCGAAATATAAGGCTTCATTCTAGTAGAACGCAAATATACCATTGTAAATTTAGTTGATTTGCTTTCTAGCGTACTGATGTTAAAGTGTAAGCTAACCTTATTGAACTTAAGATTAATAAAATTATACATATTGCTGTTGAAAAGTCGCGTCGGAGTTCAGGAGGCGAAAGCAGGCCAAAACAAATAGGTACCTACGTATTATTGAATATTAGTACACCAAGTTGGTTTACTCACTTCTCATCTGTACTTATCGCAGAAGTCATGGCATTTCCCAAGTGCTCGGGCCAGTAGGGATGAAATACAGTCAGAAAGAGAGGCCATGGTAGAACGTCTGAATCGTACACTTCGGGCAGTGTCCGACTGGGGTGATGCCAATCTTGTGCGATTCAA
>DWJN01004205.1:0-12670 GCA_018248895.1 Carystus phorcus
GGTCTTACCACCGCATGGAGAGGGATACTTTTAGGATTAAACTAGGCAGTATCCAAAACCTAGAGACCTCTAAAAAAGGGACCGGGCGTCAGGACCTCGTTCGTTGACCAGCAGGGTGCACCACTTGCAGGTGAGGTTGACTTGGACTCGAAGATCTCATTGAGCCCCTTGAACCCCAAAATGTGATTCTATTGTAATGTTATTTTAAAAATAACTCTGTACAAATACCTACAATGATTTTTCTAAGACCAATATTTAAAGCATTATTAGAAGGCACCTAATCTTTCGAATTTGAATTTGAGGTAGTTAAACACTAAACCACCAGACTGTCTTGTTATATTACTTTGGCTATGTTTATTTAAGCAAATTAATGTTTTCCATATTATTATTATTCCTTCTTAAGCTATGCTTTATGGCTACACACTACACAATTAGAACAATGATTTGCTAATGCAGGTCATTGTTCCCCCGAGAAATTAACCTATGTTGTAACAGGACTAATCAGCTAAGATTATATGCATATAATCTTACCACTACTTACTTAATGCATTAAGTAAGATAAGGTAAGATTCAGTTTAGTCTTCAGTGTGTGATGTTTTATCACAAATTTTATAAATTCATCCACATATTATAAAATGAAAGCAGTTGATAGATAAAATTATTAACGAGACGAATCAAATCAATTAAGTTTATGGGATGCTATTTTACTGAAAATATTTACATTTAACTTGTAATAAAGGGAAAGTATTAATAGTGCATGTAAATATTTAAGATCATTCATGTTAAATGGTGTAGTTAATATAGATATTTGCCTGCAGGCTTAGGATTTTGCAACATCAAATAATTTTCCTTTATTTGGCATATTTTGATTGATCATCATATTGATAAATGCATGATGAGCTTTTATAAAATATAAAGTGTGTACTGACGTCATAAGTTAATATTAAAAGTTTTAAAGGAAATGTTTATATTATTCGCCTTAGCGCATTTAAATTAAAGCTTGTAATTAATTTAAAGAATTTTTCACTTTTAATTTATCTCGTTGTGAAGTAATCTGGGGTTGTAAGTTTATAAGATTCACTATATCTATAGGTTTTTTTTATAATTTAAGTTTATATCATAGCGGATATTAACATTTTAAATCCAAGGGGTATTTACGAAATTAGTATTTCATATCGATATCTCAACGACATAGTTTTACTTATATAACGTTTAAATGAAAAGTTTGTCGCAGGATCCCGAAGCTCATCTTAACAACGTTAAAATTGTTGTTTTGGTTTTACTTTACAAGTATCTAAAAACTTTTAAAGGTTAAGATTTTTTTTAAGGAACGTGGAGTGAAAGGGCCAAAACCTGTGGCGTGCTATCGGCATGGCTATATTTATAATCGGGTGGTACGGTGGGCCGTTGACGTCATCTCGGAGGGCGCGAGTGGGGGCGCGCGCGGGCGGGGCGGCGGCGCGCCCTCTGATACGCACTTGCAAATTCGCACCTCCATGAATGGAGGAATTAAATTATCCCCAGTCCTGCGCTGAATGTATTTGTACCTGACCCGAACACTAAAATACCTCGTTCTACAATACTATCTATGAATGCTTTATCCCGGCTTTTGTACAGCGGCCTAAACAATTAAACCTTTCTTAAAATAAGACTTAAAAGATTTCAAGGTTTTTCTATTGTTATGGTCAAATGTAATTCTGTACATTTCAAATAGTTTTATATGTCTACTGTCACTGCTGTCCTTAAACATAACGTCAATGCATAGATTAATTATTACTTCTGAAAATGGAAGTGTAAAGCGCTGAAAATCACTAGTCAACATTGCCGTAATAAATTTGTTTTGCTAACCAAGAAGAAGGTGGAAAAGAAGTGCACGTGTATCGATGAAATGAAACTGGGTGGTACAGAGTTCGGTGACCTTTATTACAACAACTTTTCACGCAAACAACGTATGTTGGTTTAGATTCGAGGATGGTTGAGGACATTTACTCTTCGAAGCGAATAAGCAAGTACAGTTGAGCTTCATTAATTTCATTTCAGTTTAACAAGATCGGCATATCCATAGCTCTAGTTGTTTATAGCCACACAGATCCTTTAATATTGTGTAATGGTAATTATATACAATGTAAGTTAGTTTAGAAACTTTGGAGAGTTACTAGCAACAAGAATGGTCTTCGTATAGTTAAGCTTAACAAGTTAACTGATACTAGTCAATTACTCAAATACGGTAATGTCAATCTTGAAGGTGTGGTTTACTTTGGTTGACTTATAAAATCTACTACATTTTATAACTTAAATAATTTCTAATATACACATTTTTTAATAAATTGCCTGTAGCTATTACCGTTTTATTTATTTCTGTATCTGTCTGGTCCGATGAATGCAAGATAAATTCATATTATCTATAATATAATTCAATTCTACCTGTAAAAATTAAGGTATATGAAAATGGCCTAAAATCTATTACATATTTACATGCAAGGGAAAGTATTGATCGATTACAGGTCACCCTTTGAGGTTAATACTACTACGCTGCCGTATTTTCGTGGTTATTAAAGTAATGATAACTTTTCCAAGTTCGTTTCCACAATACCTAAGTTTTACAATCTATTTTTGGGCGACCCGTCTGTTAACGTGAATTAATGGTTGTAATATAATATTCACAAGTAACATCCCCTATAAATGCCAACGATAGGATTTTATTTTAAGACATGAACTATAGATAGCATGTGGATCACTTACGTTTAAAATAACGGCAACTTCGTATCGACAAGTATAAGGATTTTAGTTTCGTGTGCAATACCAATGGTACACCTTTAATTGAACTTAGCCATTGAACTTTTTATACATTTATTTCGATTGGTGACGTTGTTAGTCTCGCAGATCTATGGGTACGTAATTACTTTCTGAAAGTGTAATAAAATTCGGACAAAAATGTAAAATTGAGCTGGGGGCACCTTATAAACGTGAAATACTCGTGAATCTGTTCTAAGCCCGGAGATGTTTCACATTTGTACAATGCTTGAATAAATATGTATATTCTCATTATTTTTATTACAGTGAACCTTATTGGACAGAATGATGCCACATGTACATATAATTAGGAAATACTATATTTTTACCTTTCCTTTATTAATTACCCGAAATTGTTTTAACAAAACGTTTTATAATTAAATAATAAAGAACTCAACATTTAATTGTACGTTCTTGTGCGCGTTAAGACTTAGCGACTGTTAATGATAATTAACTGGAACTGACGGTTATTTAAATGTCCTCGGAAATACGGAAGTGCTCGATGAGTATTTCCAGTGGGAATTACCAATTTAACTTCTGAACACCACCGAAATTTCTTGAGTCACTTATAAACTTATGTACGACGCAAACCGTCGGACGGTGAGCGCTTTTGAATAAAACTAACCTTCAATTTATTTTTAAACCTTTGTTACTATTGAACCTCGTATACATCAGTAATTAGGTAACCTCTGTAGATTGGAGAGTATTTTTCTCTAATCCTTAGTGGCTCGTATAAACGGTGAGTCGCGTGCTTTTAGTAATTGAAAGTAAACTACTATCGGTAGATTATTCAAGTGTCACGGAATACTGTGATCGCATTTGGTAAACGCAGTAAAATAAACCCAATATAATTCATCCAATCATGTTTCTTAATTTCATGTCAATCTCTTGCATCTCACGTACAGTGTTGTCTGGAGTGCTGTCATATTTTATGCACTTTAATGTATTTGCCCATCACATAGAGGTAACTTTAAGTATGTTTATCATAAGCAGCCAGCTATTTTGAAATCTTGCTTTGCTTACTCGTTTATATATTATTTTCTTCTTTTATATCACAGTTTCATCTTCATACTTTCTACGTTAAAGGATCTGCTCAAATAATTTATTTCATAAAAGTATTAAAAATACACTTATGGCCAAATACTTTGCATCTAATACTGTTTTTAAAAAGGTCCCTTACAAACCTAAGTCTAAGAGAGAAACGGCGAATACTCCTCAGCTTTATTTCTTTCTCATATTTTACTATATCATACAAATAATAAGATGAGAAATGAAACAATGCCTCTCTCGATGATTCTACACATACATACCTCTTCGTGATTTATATGTATAATTATAATATTTCTTCCTAAATGAAAGCTCGGGAAATATAAGTAAAAGAATCGTATACAAACTCATTTTAAACAATAATAAATAAGAAAATATTGGGATTCAACCCATTAATGCCCCACTATAGGACATGGGTCTCTCCTCGCTACTGAGGAGGCCTAGGGCATACTTCCCAACGTTATTGCGTTGCGGATTAGTGGCCAACAAAAAAGGCGGCAGTTTTATGCCGCCCAAAGGTTTAACGGCATCGACATGGTTTAACGACGACTGATTATAAAAACTGGGTCCGACGGCGTAACATGCCGTCCATAGGATGAAAGCGCTCTAGAAATTTTTGTCACTAGTGGTCACCTATCCTAGAAAATAGTTATTACAGTCCAATAGTACATATTTTAAAACCATGTTTTAAAGATAACTTTTTTATAATAGTACAATTGCTGTAAGAAGTAAAATATGTCAACCCAAAATTAAATTTAAAATAATTTACTATGATCATATTTTGCTTTGGTTTCCTTATACGTCAACTTATATCTTGTTATTCGGTAGTAGTCCTTTATAATGCTCGATCCATCATATTCCTGACACAAGGGTTTGATACAAAAGAGTATGTACTTAGGTATCTACTTGGTCCGAAAGTTGTTCGTAGTGTGTTTAATGTATGTGATATTATAGTGTACATAATGTTTAAAAGGCCTACTTGTATTTTATAAAAACTTATGCTATACTAGCTACGTGATGATTAACAGTGCCGCCCAGAATTTGAAAACGATGCGTTACAGGTTAAGTAGAACAGTAAACGCGTTTTAACTAAATTAACTATCCAACATTTTAATAGCCCGCTCGCATAGATCTTAAGCGTTCGACCGAGTTAAGCATCTGTGGTCGCAGTCTGTACCTGGATAGGTGACCGCTCCTGGCAGAAAAGTTTCAAGTGTTTCCATGATTCGGGGAGCACTTTAAGCCGTCCGTCCACCATGATTAATTAAACAAGCCTAATTATAATTTATACCACTTAAAAGTTATGTAATTTTTCCCATCGGGATTTGGTCACATCTCAGTTTGTCTCATTTACTTGTAGGTTCTTTGTTTGTAAAACGATTTTATTTTTGTTCGTAACTAGGATGAAATATCCAAAAATATATATTAATATGATTTATGCATATTTTTATTTTATTGCCATTACCAGCACCATTATACTGAACTATTGTGTATGGTGTTTTAAATCATCATCAAATATATGAGTGTAAAAATTATATTTAAAAATACAAATTCATGATTACGTTCTCCCTTTATTGTTATGATTATGATGATACAGTCGAATGTCGATCACTGTAGGATACTTCGTATTTATCGCAACATCGACTACCACAAATATGAAACTAATCTGAGATACTTATTATGGACAAAACTACTTTAAATGTGTAGGTGCAAGTCAATGTCTAAAATAGTTTCATTTTTGTTTTAATCACATAATTACTGAATGCTCAATAATGTGCTAATTCTGCTGCCCATTATAATAAGGTGGACATAAGCGCTGAACCTCAAATAAAATATATGTATTTATTTTGAATCGATATTCTATAAATATATAAGCTATTGTCAGCGTTGGTGTCCTTTGGTAATTTTAATAGAATACTATAACAATATAAGGTCACCTTGTTATTAGTTCAACGATTATCTAATTTTAGATAGCAGGTACATATATAATTTCGAAGAACCTTTAGTGATGCAAGAGGTTGGACATTTTTCAAATTATATATGTAGATCGATTATATTATCCATATATTAATACCTGAAGAGAAACAATTTTATTCCTTTTGAAAAATAATACGTGTACGTAAAAGTGTGAAATTTTATATACTCGTACCTAAAGTTTACATACATAGAGAAGAAGTGCGGAAAGCTTATATTTTTATACAAATGCTCCTTCGTTAGACAAATATTCTGCAGCGTAATATTTTCTATCGGATCGAACTGAGTTTAAACTGTTCTCAGATCTACTTAAATGCACATAAAAAAACATCAAAATCATTTAGAAGGAAATATGAATAGCATATTTTCTTAGATCTCGTTTATAGCCGCAATATTATTTTATTCCAAATTATTTGTTTAATATCTTACAAAGAATTTGTTCCATAAGATTCTAACAGATAGCGGTGTGATTAGTGTTCTAAATTAAGTATGGAAACCTTAGTTACAGCAACGCGTGGCTGGGTTTGCTAATCTTAAAATAATACGTTATGATATCAACGTCTACACCACGTGACAACATATTAAACGATTACCAAGAACGATTTTTTTAATTCCTGAAGCCTGAAGTTTATATTATAAATGTAAGATTCCTCTTGATTTATAGTTTGGTGTAACAATAATATAGTCAATATTTTTATATATTGAACAAGACAATACATTATGTCGCGACGTTGTGAATTCACGCGACGGTCCGTGCTAGTAGAGCCTTTCGATAAGGCTATTGCCTGCAACCTACTTGGCTTCCAAGCTTCATATCATGCAAATTTTTTACAACTTAAGAAAGTGACTTGCATAAGCAATGTTTCTTTCAATACGAGCTTTCTATTTTTATATGCTATATTACGAAATCATTTATCTTTAAAAAAAGTTGATACAATAAGATATTTTTAAATGTTTCGGTGAAACAAACTCTTTGTCCTTGCGGCATAACAATTGTTTCGGGATCTATTAGACAAGAATTTCATTTCGTGAACCCAATGTAACCCAACGTCCCACGGCGATTGCCGTAATAATTAAAAAAAAATTTGTATTGCGAGTAAAAGATTTAACTAATTATAAGAAAGAACCGATTTAAAAAATTATGGCGATAGGTTTTCATACGTAGTCTAAAGAAATATCTATACACAACCTTTTTAAAACTAAACATTTCAAAAACAATTACTGTACTAGGCAAACGATTTAATTATATATTTTTTGTCTAAAATATGATCAGTAAAAATGTTCAAAATCTTTGCCGAATGTTGTGAAGGTGTTCCGAATCCGTCGGTAAACTAAACGTCAGTGAATACCAAGTATTTTAACAACAAACTGTAGACACAACACGTTCTCGTAAGTAAACGGAAGTGAGGCTTGTTTGTAATCATGACTATCGTAAGGGGCTGTAATGCACTGTCGAGGAAACAATTAAGCGTGGCCTTTGTCGACATTGCACGCGCGAAGTGAGCTGTCGCCGGTTAGTAATGTGTAATATGAATAAAGCAATGAAGTGCTGAGTTCCGAGCGTAGCCCGCAGTCAGCGCGGCGCGTAGCGTGCCGTAGACATTGTGCCGCTAACCTAATTGGCGGCAGTCTCTATGGACGATGTTAATTTTGTGAAATACTCCACCATTTAAGAGATATTATTACCTTAAGTAAGTTCAGCATTATTGGACATAAAAGAGAAAATAATTTCGCAAGAAAATTTAGGGGTTATCGTAACTGTTTATTAGCGGCAGTTAATTAGTGATGCAATATGAAACTGGAAATGTCTTTATTATCGTCGTGATGTTATTAGTAAGCCTAAGATATCTTATATACTATCATTATAAGGTCAAATTATCATCTTGGCATTTACTCAAGCAATGCGATTAATTTATTAGCAGATACGAGTATTATATCGAATGGATTTTTACACGTTCATTCTGAGACATAATTTTATAAATTAATAATAATATAAGGATATTTAGCGCTTACAATATTTGATTTTCTAAAATGTTATTTACTTTGAAAGTTTGAAGGTCGATAAATGAAACGGAAAATCGCAGGGAAAATTTCCTCCAATGAATTTAATTAATATCCAAATATTGGCAGCGTTTATATTAGATTGCAATTACAGAACCAAATTTTATAGCTTCGTCATTTTGGATGTAAGTTTCTAATTACGAATGAGGTACCTGAATGATAAAAGACATTAATTAATACCTTCTTCGTCTTTGGCTTTATTAAATTTGATGATGTATTGTATGAATATTATGTGAAGTTCTATTCAATTGTGTTTCTTTTAAATTTTAACACTACCAATAGCATTTACAGGTAACTAAATCTTTATTTTAATATTAAATACTTAATAATAAACAACGAAATAGACTCATAGGACTAGTAGGATTCCCTGTGTCGTGAATGCCAACAGATAAGAACATACACACTCGGACCGAGAACCAAAATTTAAAGACATTATAATTCCTGCCTCGATGAGAATCGAATCCAAGACCCTTAGAACGGCGGTCCGGCATGGTGACTAGTGCGTCACTATCTTATCGATATCAATGTCTGTATATACATAGATGAATTTATGAAAAACTATTAGCAAGTCTGTTTATTAACACAACAGATATATCATAACAATGATTACTTGTTTGAATCCCAGAATGGATGGACGAGACTACTGTGCTATTGTAGTACACTTGAAGAAAAAAATTGTGTTTTGTTACAATCGGTTTCCAAATAAAAAAAGACTTGACGATTAAAATTCCCATCTAAACCTTTTTTAAATTGTAGGCACTAAGGTACAAGTAAAAGGTGTATTTATTTATTTTATACACATATATAACTTGATGTCAGGATGAAAATAAAAGTAAATACTTTCCATTGCAAAACGTGACTATTGTTTTCATATTTGTAATTTTTCTACTTTGTTGTGTGTAACAAAAGAATTATGCCTCACATAATGCGCGGAGATAATATGGAATTGTCTTCCGTTTTCATGAGAGTAGCTAAATTTGTAGCAACGAATGCATTTTCTAGTTAGATATTTGTATATTTTATATTAGTGCTGCATGCTGGCTATTACTGTCTGTAATAACATTATACTTTTATAGAGATTACAGTTTGTGAATTTTAAAAGGGCATTTTGTTTAATTTTTGAACTACAATGTACTAAATGGAAAACCTCGTACACTAACAAACAATAATGAGATAGTTTAATGTTTATAGACAGGTATTAACCAATTTTCGATCCGGGTATAATTAAGTTTCAATACAATATTATTTTGTTAATTAGAATAGAATCGGAATATACGCAATATGCTTGAATGTCAAAATGTATGTATATCTTAAATTCCGCATATCATTTCTAATGTATAACGTTAAGTGCTTTAAGTCTTCGATCTGTAATGAATAAATAAAATTATAAAATGGAGAACAATATGAAAGAAGAATATTTTGACAGGCTTTTATATATAATTGATGGCTGGATCACCAAATACACGCCCCGCGAGACTTTTATTGGGTACATGTGTCATTTCTAACTTATAAATAAATTCAAATAACATCGCTACATTTTGTCTGTAGCTGAGGGCTACGAGTCGCAACGCTTATAGTAATGAGCGTTAAAACTATACACGTATATGTTCGACTTTATGGCCGGAAAAGTTTTTTGGACAAAGACTTGTGCAACTGGTAGACATCAGTGACTTTATAACAGATGGACATTTGGATTGAAAATTATAATATAACCTGTCAGAAGGGTCCCTTACTGCGTTTAAGGTAAAAGTTTGAGGACTACAAACAAACAATAATAGACATACATATTGACGGGTTTTCTATGCAGGATAAAATTTCATAGGTATGCCACATAAAGAAGAAAGGTATAATTAACTGAATGTGGGTTTAATTCAAAGATAAACTTGTCTTAGAAAGTCCATATTGTATTGTTCGGCATTCGTTAACTTTGCAAAATATATAAGTCAATGACATTATTCTTAATTCCTTTTTTATTTGTCCGTACCTATCATAAAGCTGGAAAAATATTTAATTCCGTATAAAATACTGCCGGGAAAGTGGTTGTAGGGGCATATTAATTATATTTGGGTGGATTTAGACCTTGCTATTACATGGGAGGCATACATTTCAGGAAATAATTACTAAACATGATAGGCTCAACGCCAAACTGCCCAAGACTTATAAATTTATTAAATTAAGGCTTTGGTGTATATTATTTTAAAAGCGTTAATTTAACTTAGGGTTTAATTCAGGTGGAATCTTGCAACCCAATTTTGAAGCATATATTATCGTCAACTAATTGAGCTGATATTTTGTATGCACGTTTAGTTTGGATGACAGTGTATGTAAGGCGGAACACATAAGATGGTAAAATAGTTATTTTTGATATACTCCTACAATATGGGTATCAAATGAAAAAGCTTGTTAAGCACAACCCCAAATAAAGAGACTTCATTCTAAATCCAATATGGCAGAATATTCAAGATGGTGAACAAGTTATTTTTAATGTAGGTTAACCCCCGGTTTCTGAAACAGGCATATTAATAGGAAACTCGGTCAAATTTATTCGAGTTTCTGAAACGTTGATTACTCAATAATAAATCAGTAAACAAAATCGCATTTGAGAAACGATTAGGAGTAAAATTTGCACTGTAAAACTTATCGATTATTTAAATCGATGACATCAGTTTGACAATAGATTTGTCAGTTTATTAGTAAATTTTTCGTTGATCAGCCTTTGAGAAACCGGCGGTATGCGTTGTTCCGCAATCGCCACCAGATGTTCTGTTCTGTTTCTTGCCACTTCTTGTACCAGGGCCATCGTAGGACTTGAAGCGATGGCACTGACATTCGAAAAGTGTTTGTAGAAACCTACTTCGAATAAATGATTAGATGGGTGCTACGATTTACAGGCAGAATTTTGAAGTTAGTATTAGTAGAACTATCAAGTTAGTATTAGTCTACTTTGGAACAACTCGCGATAAAAATGTACTATGGTATATACTCTTAGACATGTTTAGTACCTCTGTCTCTCCCATAAAGAAACTGTTCAGTTACAGTAAATAAAACTATTTCACAGATTGTTGCAAAGTAGACTAAAAAAAAAGTTGATAACAATGGATTAACAAAAAGTAGCTTACTGAAGTTTCAATTTTTCGGTTTCCGTGTGTAAGTTCTTGTTTTGTGTATTATGTGTAATTAATGAGCACTAAATAAACTTATATTTTATTTACATTCTATCGAACAAAGTTATTATATCAATATTTGACCGGAACAGTGACAACCCTAGCTAACCTAAGGTCGTGTCCGAAATGACGTGGAATTGAAATCTAAATCGTTTTCTTTGAGGGTCGATTATGTCAATTTTTATCAAAAATCCTGCAGCAACGTTTAAAATCCACTCCGAGGGACTTTGAACTAAAGGGTCCACTAAATCTCAGACATAAAGGGGGTAAGAGCTCAACAAATATACATACCTTTATGTATACATATAATTAAAAGTGTGATGAACTCCTAAATCATCAACACATACCTTTATTTATACATATAATTTTTCTATTAGCCCGATGAACTGTTAAACGGCTGGGCACATTTTTTCTTCTTTAAGAGTGTATTCCACATTGGTTAACATGTACAATTCAAACCAATAGAAAATATTTAAATGGTAAACGTTACTTTTTCCTCAATAAAATAAACACTTCAAACGTAACCATTGAAAAAAATCAATGATTAAGTTAAGTTAGGAATAAGTTAAGTCAGGTGTGGATGCGCGGAACTTCAGTCATGTTAAAAGAAGAACTTCCGTCGTGTTAATAGAAGAACTTCAGTCATGTTAAAAGAAGAACTTCCGTCATGTTAAAAGAAGAACTTCAGTCATGTTAAAAGAAGAACTTCCGTCGTGTTAAAAGAAGAACTTCAGTCATGTTAAAAGAAGAACTTCCGTCATGTTAAAAGTATGATCTGATTTATATTCCGAAACCCACCATAAGAATAATTAACTTAAAAAAACTACAACGATCATGATCGAAATAGCTAGCTTGTTTCCGCATTAAACAAAAAGATACACAAACAAATCGAAAACAATAGCTCTTTGCGAATAACCCATTCATTTGCGTCAATGTCCAAGGAATAAAAATATTACTGAGGAAATTCTATACTCGCCCTCTCGCCTCGTGCTTGTTCCAAACGAATCCTGTTCCTAATTTCGCTAGAGAACCTTTAAAGGCGCCGCAGATAATTAAGTGTTACCTCCATATTAGCCGGTTCCCGCCATCGCGATGATCACGTTGCGCCCGCGCGGCGAAATGTTAATTGTTCGTGTGGACGTGTGCCGTTTGCACAGATACACTGGACATACGGACGGCGAGTTCTGTTGAAACTATCAAACCTATTAACCGGTTTCGCAAAGGCTTACCACAATCTCGTCGAACTAACAAGGGTGTTAAATTAACAGCTTTTTCAATAAAATAATATTTTCAAATAAACTAGCTATATCAACCATGTGTCCGATCGATATAATTTTGGTAACAAAACCTTTATCAGAGAATTCTGAACAAATTTGCTAAAGACATCAGTTCTTTATCTTCTACCATTTCACTGTCTATAAAGGACATACAGACAAATCTTCATTTTTATGTATAACAAATATTAATAACGCCACATTTCATAGCGCCATAAATACCCCGAGTCGTGGGGGTCATGAAAAAAACAGAAAGACAATTACACACACACCCACGCCGAGAAATTTAAACTCATCATTCAAATTTCCGCCTCGCTGGGAATCGAACCCAGGACCCATCGAACGGCGGTCCGGCGT
>DWJN01004206.1:0-12670 GCA_018248895.1 Carystus phorcus
CACTCTTGTCCGTTGGGAATGTTGTGACAGTCTGTTTAGGATTAAATTACAAAGTATCAAACAAATATGCTTTAAATAAACATATTTTAAAAGAATTATGTACCTACAATTTCAGTACAATCTAAAACTCACCTACCGTACCTACAATTTCAGTACAATCTAAAACTCCCTTTATCCCGTTAGGTAACTGAATAAGGTATAAACATGTATGCAAAAATATTCACCAAGTTCACAACACTGTTCAATATCGGTGTCTATTACATCCAGGCATCTATTTCGGATCTGACCTACTTAGCGGCAATAAGGCTCTAGTAATTTGAGGTGTCGGTATTCTGTAGGCACACAACGGTTATTTATATAGGTCCCGGTCAGTCTCAATTTCGGGCCTATTTATCACTAAAACCTCAATCAATATTGTTGTCATGGCTTTCATACGTACTGCTGGCAAAGCTGCCGTTTTCTTATAAAACCAATACGATATGTAAATATCCTATAGCTTTTATGTGTAATGAAATAAGAAATAAATATACTTTTGGTGGCTTGTTTTTTATTAAAGTACTTACTTAGGATGATATTAAATGGGCACTTCTTCAATGTGATAGAGACCCTTATCCCTCTTTTCGAGATAAATCCCAACGCTAGCAGAATAATATTGATTGTGATGCTGTTAAAAGAGTGTATAAAAGCGATGACGTTTCTTGCATTTTTGACTTTCGTCTTTTACTTCTATGATTATATTTTTTTTGCACATTTTAAGTTAATTTCAAATGTGACGCTTAGGTGATGAAAGGAAAACGTAAATCATTCAATTATTTACCCGAAATTTTCAATTGCATCACGCCATGATCTGTTATTATTTTGTCATCCTTCGGTTCTTTAAAATCCAATTTTATCACAACCTTACAACGTGTAACATCTAGTATGTTGTGTGAAATAACAAAATTATAATAAGTATGTTTACATATAAACATCAGATAGGTCTTTTTATTATAGGATCTATCGAGATAATTATATACATAGTTGCATTGATTGACTTGTAACTTAAGTTAGGGTTAAGATATGTAAAGTTATTGTTAAGAAATTTTCAGTTTTGATATTTGAGTGAAAGTGAAGTGTGAGTTGTAACCTATTTTTTTCGTTTAATGCGCATTTTTGGTCTTTAAGCGTAACATTTAAAAGCGGTAAGTACTTAGGGAGTAGATATACATCAATACAACTTTGCTGCGTAACGTTTATTCAATAATAAGCACATCAATAAATTGAATAACTATTCATTATTGATTATAAACATAAATGAATACCTTAAACAAAGTTTTACATTAATTAATTCAAAAGCTAGATATGTATATTGAATTATTTTAAAAAATATGTATTTTTAATTTGATTATGTACTGTGATCCTCAATTACAATAGTAACAATATGTTAGTAAAGACAATTGTGGGTTAACAGTTAAACAGTAATCGATAAACTATTATAACTAATCGTGCGAAATAGCGATACCAAGTATCAAGTAAGTAGAAAGAGGAAACGACCTTTATAATAATTTATTGTAGGTATATTGCAATAATATATTAAATATATATAAGATTAATATTTAAGGGCTACGATCAGTCGGGGTGGCGAAAAATAGGGGAGGCTCATATCCATCAGCCGACTCTAAAGGCTGTTAGATGGAATATTTATTTGAGTGTCTTGTGCCTTTATGGCGATAAAATAAATTTTAATTAATCTTCTAATATCATTTCTTACTTAGACGTATACTATGGAAACTCAAAAAGTTTGTTTTTTAATATCATACGTTTTTATGTATAGGTATTGAGTTACATCTATAACTGTTCAGTGGCTTTTGCCTTATGGTTGTTGATAGTCATAATAAAGTTTGACAATCCCCACTGTTTTCGAGTTATTAAAAAGTACCTTAAACACACTTAATGTACAGTAATTGTATTTATATTGCACTTATTCTAAAACGAGTGGTTAGTGTTTATTCACACACGCGACAAAGGGACGTGCCAAAATGACGCACGTGTGAAGAGTGTCGCGGCAATATTTTAACGCTGCTTTGCCGAACCATAATGTCTGCAACATATTTACGTCGCGGTAGCGTTTTGGTTAATATAAGTAACATAGCAATGATCTATGTCCATGACCGCCGGGTTCTAAAAGGCTTATGAAAATGTTGAAGTAACAGGAATGTTAGCTTAGAAGTTGTGTCAAATTAATTCGAGTTTCTGAAAGCCTGATTAAACAATAATAAATCAGAAAATAAAATGACATTTAACAAATGATTGGGAGTAAAATTTGGCTCTGTTTAACTGATCATTTATTCAAATCAAATGCCACAATTAACGTTTGACAATAGATTTGACAGTTTATTACTTAAATTTTCGTTCATCAGCCTTTCAGAAACCGCTGGTGAGTGTAGGTTGTTAGACTTCTGTTCGTTTCACTGCGACAAACACTTTTAGTATTTATGTCGCACATTTGTCGCAAAATGTCGCTCTTTTAAACAAAACTGTGCATAAAAAAGGTTGTTGTGCAACATTGTGTCGCGTCGCTGTCGCATATGTGAATAGATTAAATACATCCAATATAGTCTGCTATACTATCTAATGTTTAATACATATATAGTAGATATCAAGTCTCCAGCCACATGCGGTAATATCGTTTCCCGGAGTAGCCATATATTTCTTGGCACTCTCATTTTATTCCGCGCTATAAAGACAAACCTCGTAAAGTCAGTAATGCCCTATTTTATTATTATGTCCTTTCATTTCATGTGTTACGAATTAACATATTCAATTAATTTATTATTAATTATTAAAGAGCTATTATAATTGTAAGAGAGTACCTAGATGTAGTAAGGTATAAATAAATGGGTACACCTATAAAATTTATTTTTTATGTGATGTAATTGTAAAATAGTTGTAGATTGTGTTTTCGTAAATCAATAGATCCTACGATACGTTATGATACTATAGGCAAACGGTGAAATAATAGTTTTATAAAATATTATACGATTAACTTACTAAAGAACTAAATAGTGGTAACTATATTTTTAAAATCGAGATCAAGATATTAGATACATATATGTTTTAAACCGACATCTTTGTTACATTTTTATAATAAAGAAAGTAGAGATAATACTATATGTTAACACTGTAAAGGATACTAAATCATATTACAAAAGTAAATATAGTAAAAAAACTTAAACAAAATTTTCAATGCTAACCAATCATTACGTATATATACTTAATGTTGCTATTGTGACAAAAAATACTTATAAGGTATGGAATAAATAGAAAATAAAATAGAACTTACAATGCCATTTTCTATCTACAATATGCCTACGGTAACAGGAGTTTAGTTCAAGAAGGGATTTTGGGATTTACTCGAGCGCGTCAGATTGACGTATGAGAAAGTACCCTTTAAATATCTGCACGTTATCTGAGCCTATCTATGTAGGGTCGTGCGTGTTGGGCTGCCGTTTACAATAGAAAAAAAATCGATACATTCTATTCTGAAAAGTGTACATTTCCGTAACCTGACTAATTGAGCGCGACTTAAGAGAGTGGGAGGATCATAACTGAAGAAGAGTATGGCTGCAATTTTAACAATACTTTAAAAAAAACATATACAAAAATGGGACTTTTTATTCAGATGTTTATTTCAAACTCTTATTCTTTCTATTTCTCTGTTATTAACGACATATTAACCAGAATACTGGCCACCATTTATACAACCTACAACAATAAATTAAAAAAATGACCATTACGAAATTGATTTTTTATTATTTGGAAGTAAATCATTTAATGATAATGTCCACCCTTTTCGATAAGCGAAGTGACAGATCATTAATAAAGTAAAATAATTCCGCCGCCACGCTTTCCTTTTCACTCGTTGTTCGTCTATTACTTTCTCGTACCTTCCTAAAACTTGTTTATTTATCGCCAAGATGTTACGCATTCGCTTACCATCGGTTTCTGAAAGGCTCATCAAAATAGTAGAGCTAACAGACATGTTCCTTCATCAAATCAATTGCAATTTCTGGAACGTTATTTGTGGACTCTGTTTTACTGATCAACTATTCAAATTTTGACAGTATATTCATTAATTTTTTCATGGATCTGCTTCCGGCGAATAATGTAGTTAATATGTTCATTCGTAGATATATGCTTACCAAGGCAAACCAAACTTTATGCGAACGTGATATGATAATATCATGAATGAAGGTGAAGAAAAAAAAAATACATTGTCTTAAAGATTTTTATTTTATTTAACGATTTAATATGTGAAATTCGTAAATTTAATAAAGGGTTTATACTTTACTTAAAACGATGAAAATAGAATTAGGTGCGCAGAAAATATAATAAAAACATTTTTTACAAATTTCAGTAGAATTAATTACTATGTTTTCTAAGCGTGTAATTTTTCACATTCATATATTTTTTTAATCTCTATAGTTTCTCATAATACGATTAAGTGCGGTTAATACATCAAGCTTAGCTGTATCGCAATCTGAAGTGCTCGTATAAGTCGGAATGTGGTTGTTTTTTGGCATTTTCAAAAATCTGCCACGTGCTTGCGTCACATGCGTATCATCAGTCATTTAAATGTGAGTCATTTGAAGATTCACTTAATATCTGAAGCACTCGAGTAAATATTTGTTTTTTGCTCTAACCCTTATGGGCACGATAGATGTAAAAAAATAAAATCTTCTTGATCTTAAAGCAGTGGCGAATCTAGTATTGAACTGCTTTATGCTCGAAATTTAAATATAGAAGAAAAAATAATGTTTGGAAAATAAAAGACAGTTCAATACTCCTCGCCACTGCTTCAAGACATACCGACAAAAGAGCATTTTATTTTTGAAAGAAACCATATCTTTTAGTAATCGCTTGGGACAGAGTAGCAAGTGACCATACCAGAGCAGTTCGTAACATGTTATACAGTAGCCCTAACTTTGTATACCGGCAGATTATTATATCTCCGTGATCAGAGACCTGTACGGAAACTACTCTATCAATATCTGACTCAATGAAGTATTTGAATGAACTATTTCTTACATTTCTGGAAACCCTATAAACAGCTATCATCGCTGAAAACATATCCATAGTTATAACCATTTTATCTTTCTACTCAAATCGAAGTCTAGTTTCCACGACGTTCAAGTAACTATCCATTTAATAACTTAGGCTCTGTGTTATAAGATAGTCTTGTTTTAATCTGTGAATAATTAGTTTTAGTATCACTCTAACAACGTAATATAACATAAAAAGGTAAAATTATATTCACATTGTTTAACAAAGTATCCAACATCGGACGTTTTCATTACATGAAATCCAATATATCAATTAATATTTGCTCCAAAGGGAATACCGAACATCCATAAATCACCTATCTACATAAATTATCTTTATTACTATAAAATACTCCATTCATCTGAGATCACATTTCATTTACTGGCTTCTATTCGTGCTGCAAAGCCTAGCGTAGATTATATTTTATGTATAATATAGAATGTAAATAATAGTATCCAGAGTTAAAAATAACAAATTTCGTGCGGATTTATTGACTAGTAAACAAATATACCAATTTTTTTCATTTGGAGATTCTTTTGGACGATATTTCCATAAAATGTGGATCGCAATTTTTGCGAATCCAATTTAAATCGCGTTATTACTTAACAAGAAAATATTTAAAAATGTAATAACAATTAAGTATTTCATTACGTCTCTTATCCATCGAAGTAAATAAATTAGTCATAATAATTATGATTAACTGCTAAATAGTTTTTTTTTTATTTTTTTCAAACGTGCTTATAAATCGGGTTACATTTTTATCGAGTTCGCTGCCGGTCGTGTCCCCGCTTAAGACGTTTCGGCCTCTTTTGCTTTCAAGAAGTATGTGAGAAGATCAATCGGTAGTGGAAAAACAATTGTTGAGTTTTTCTCAGCAGAAATAGTGTTCAGTGTCTGAAAAACGAAACAAAAACATATAAATAGGAAGAATACGTGTTGAATAATAAAACTGGAAGGTTTCGTACAATTGTTTAATCACGGGTACTATAATATCTTAATAATGTGTATAATTCTTACTTCGACCTATTTATAGAACTGTACGACACTGAAAATTACAGGTTAAGGTTGGTATATTTCACGATTGCTTCTAGAGGTGGGTTAGCTTTCCATTTACGAACTAACTCTGTTTACGATTAGGGTGGGATTTAATTGATCAGAGACTAGTATCTGCTTAGGTATGTTCACGAGCAATGGACATTAGCAAGTTTCAAGTCAATATAAATACAGAACAGTGCAAAACAACGTAAACGATAATCGTTTCAAAATTACTCCTAATTGGATCTAACCCATTAATGGCTTTATACAAGGCACAGGTCTCTTTTCGTCAATAAGGATGCTTTTTTTTGTTGAGGGGGAAACCTTCAAAAGGTACCCGGTGCCGTGGCAGCGACACTGGGTGATGTGAGATTTTTACTGCAATAAAATCCCCCCGGTGGTCTTTCTCGGCGCAATGTGGATGCCTCCGGGATCTCCAACGGAACACAACCAGAGGCCTAGAGCACACTCCACGGTGCTCCAGTGCGGATTGGTAACGGGTTAATGGTCAACCTAAGTGTCGGAAGTTTTTATGCCATCCAAAGACTTCAAGGCTTGACGATTGTTATTTACGATAACAACCGGTATCGATGGCTTAACGTGCCCTGCGAAGCACGGAAACCGAGTGGCTTGCAGTGGCTTAACAGTCGATCGCTTAGCTCGACGGATCGACGCAAGCCGTCAAGTTATGAGCGTACACTTACATTCTGCGGTGTTTATATTAATTACAAACTTGTCGAGGTATACATTTTATTGCTCGCGACTGTAAAACGTGCCCTAATTGTACCAGTGTTCAAGTAGGGTTCACCGCATTGTAAAAGCTGGTCGGCATTTTATTCAAACAGTTTGTTCGTTGTTGTTTGTTAATCTTATGTGATGTTACAGTTGATATCGTTCTTTCGTGCATCTTGACCTGATTTCAGATGTTGGTGTATTGAGCCTCAACCTCATTAAATCTGATTACATTCTAATGATTTGACGACTGCTTTCTCCATTGAATTCTATTTTGACCTAGGGAAACTGTCCCTGGGATCATTGAAAACTGTTCTGAGTAGTTTTTATACAGTAGTCTAAGTTCGATTCCAGCTTTTCCATATAAGATCAATATTGGTCCTATCATCTCATACCTCGAATCTCGTAAAGTAAACAATAAAATCACATATTTCATTTTGATTTTCTTAATCTATCTAACACAATTAGTATCTTCGTTTCAAATCGTAGTTCAGTTAATTACGTTAAGTACTACGGCCCAGACACTTAACGACGCTTGCGGAAACATTGGGTTTGCCTGACTAGAGATAATGGCTTTGAGAATTAAAGGAAAAACTTCATTTAAAAACACCTAATTAAATATTCTAATTTCCAAAGTCAATTAAATGTGAATTATTAAGGATAACTCCAGAACGTCAGATCTAGCTCAAATATAAAAAGAATAATCAAAATTGGCACATTCAGCAAAAACCTATGACGTACACTTATAGAATACAGTGGAATTGAAAACCTCCTTTTCTGATGTCGGTTTAATACCTGACCCCATTTAGGAGTGTTCGAAACAGGACGAAAGGTTTTAAGATACCTGAAGGTAACGAAGTTGTAGAGCAGCAGGGCTGTCACCGATTACTTCTGAGGCTTCTCGGAGCGCGCGCGATGCCTTCTGCTCCCCTTCCGCTGCGATGACCTTGGCTCGGGCTTCCCTTGCGGCTTCAGCTTCTGCGGCCATTGCACGTTGAAGCTGAACCGGCAGACGTACGTCCTTTCTGTTAAAAATATAACTTACTAGTTATTTGCTAAGTTGACGAGGAAGTCACTCTATGTAACTGTTATCATAATGAAATCACTGTTCGTTATGCATTTAACCTGATGATGAGCGGTTACCGAAGCCGACGTTATGGATATAATATTAATACTATAGGTATTACCCATGCATTGCCAGCCAATAAAGAATTTTGGCGTGGCGTAATGATCACTGTCCTGGGTTCGGTTCTCAGCGAGGCAGAAATTTGAATGATGAGTTTAAATTTCTGTTCTCGGTCTGGGTGTGTGTTTAAATCTTCCTGTGTTGTCCATGGCACCCATGACACGGGTTATCTTATTGTGGGGTTGTGAGTGTGTGGCGTTATATTTATCAACCACGAATTGAACTGTAAGCGCCATATAGAAAAGTACGAGACATATTGACTTACAGTGCGCATTGTTTGTGGATTCTTGCAAAAGATGAATTGTATAAGATGGTTAATATATGTATATGAATATGAATGATTTATTATCTAATCTGTTTGTTGTTTATGTACTACGAATAATTGAGTTTGCCCGTTGATTGGTCCTTTGATATTCATGTAAACTAAAGGCAATTACATTGATTAATTGTCGCGTTCACGGTGGATTATTAACATTTGGAACCCACGTACACTATTGATGTTGTTCTGATGTCTTACTCTGTATACCGAGTATAGTTATTAATAAGATTGTTTTTGTTTATAATTAGACTAAAATCTATTGGGGGCTGTGAACTACCGTCTAGACAACATAAACATTATTTTTTGTTTAATCTTTCGTATCCTAGCGATTTGCCTCGTCTAGGCATTTAGCCGGTGATTTAACAGTTAAGGAGTATTTCTGAGTACAAAGCGTGCACAGGACTGCACTAAGGCCGTGGTCTTTTAGATGTAATTTAGTTGGGAGGAGATCCTCTCTCCTTTTTATTCGTTTGAATGTGTGACAGTAATGTAAACATTGTACATGCAACATACATTATATTGTCAATATTATTGTTAACGATATTATTATCTTTTAATAAAGCGTAGGTACCTAGATACGAGCTCCTTACTTGAGTCATTTGCGACACGATTCATCGTATTCAGGTTGAGATCTAGAGAACTGATAATCCCTTCTTTAATTAACTCCTTTTTATAGTTAATGCAACAACATCTACGCCTGTTCCGTATTGTGAGAATTATGTGGGTAATATGAACAAAATATTGCATTGTGTACGCTCTTCAACTATCTTTGTTTAATTATCTTTTTGTCACGTTCTCATGTTAAACGAATTTGTTAATTCTTCATGAGAATAAATGTCTAAAATCTAAAACCTAAAAAAAAATGCGTCTATTACACTTTAGAGCACGACTCCAATGAACCTTAAATCCAAACCAACCTTTCTTCCTCGGTTAGTATTTATTACTGTTACCTACCTACTACTTGTAAGGAAATTGTCAGCTGCTACGAGCGAATAGGCATATTTAATGGCTGGCATTATTAATTACGTCAGCAGCTGTATAACTTCACATAGAGTACATATCATGCAATCAATACTGAATACTGAAATGTATTTATTTGTGTTGTAAATAATACTGTTCTTTTTTCAATTTGTACAATTAAACTTGCTGTTTGGAAAGTTTAAAGTAAGCAAAATGGTACTTACAGCTTATTTTAAAATAATATCTTTTCCAATAAACCTCTGGTTGTATAAAAATATTAGACAAGTTAATCATTGATTTTCCTAACAATATAAGAATTGCTGTCAGTCGTAAATAAAATTACAGACTGAGATATAAATTACTGACTGAATTTATTTATGTGTAGTTAAATTAAATAACAACACGTATTATTTTCCAACGATTGAAATTTGATCATCTTTATTGAATACTCGAGGAAAATATAAATTTTAATGTTTAGATTTTTTTATACTGTATTATGAAAAATCCTTTCGTAGCGAAACCCACACAGTACAAGGAATGCTGTACTAAAGTCTATAGTTCTAAGTGCGCTGGTTCAAGCTGTGCGTTGTCAGAAAGTCAAAGTTTTATTAACATCATTATTGTATTTTATTAACATAATTTATTATAATCCACAATCAAAATTATTAAATGATTAATATTATTACTTGTATTTTATCTCTTAATAAACCCGTCTGAAACGCTCATAGCCCGAGGGCTCGCGTCGATCCTATGCGATCGACAGAGTTAAGCAACTGCGGGCGCGTTGGTACCTAGATAACCGCTAGTGGCCAAAAAAATCTTGGACGTTTCCGTGCTTCGGAGAGCACGTTAAGCCGTCGGTCCCGGTTGTTACGAACATAGCAGTCGTTAAGCCATGTCGGAGGCCTTCGGGTGGTTTGAAAACTTCCAATACTTGGGTTGGCCATTAATTCCTCCACCAATCCGCATTGGAGCATCGTGGTGGACTATGCTCTAGACCTCCTCAGTGTTGAGGATAGACCCGTGTTCAGTAGTGGGCCATTAATGGATTGAAGGCATAGGCGACAATGACCTCGTAATACGTGACTTGTCTGCTCATTGGTCGGCTAGTTATATTAATTGCTTACATTTCAACACGTTCAACCTTAATCCCCCAGGCTTCGGTGGCTTCATCCAAGGAAAGCTGCATGTTGCCAGATATGGTCTCGCGTTCGCTTAAGATTTCATGGAGAGGTCGAGTACCCATGGTGTTGCGGAGGGTTGTTTGAGCCAGCAGGCGCGTGGAGTGATGAGCATTTTCAACATTAGCGATGGATATAGTTGCGTTATGTACCCTGTAGTACACAACTGCGTCCACGGATACTGTGACAGAATCCTTCGTGAGTACCTATGTACAATACATATACTATTTAGGTGTAAATTAACAATTTACATGTATAGTAATATTATAAAGATTAAGGCCTTTTTCGCATGACTGATTCGTCAACCGAGCCGAAATTATCGATGTTATAATTAAGAAATTTAAACAAATGTTTCCTGTTATTGCCTAAGCAAGCAATAGGAAAGGGCTTTAGAAAATTCAACATTTGAGTGTGTAAAATAGGGGTTGAAAATTTGTATGGAGGCAGTGAGCAAGTTTCGTTAATGTAGATTAAGTTAGAGCGCTTAACCATCCAAGGACATTTCTCACCATAAGGTAGGATAGTAGTCAAGCATTAACTTAAAAAGCATCGTGACAGTCAACTGTTTATAATTCTCTTGTTTATTTATGCAGTTGTCAAAGTGTAAGTTATATCACCAAACCATTTTGACGAGCTGTTTTAAGCGCGCGCGTTGCTACGCATATCAAAAAATTAAATTTAAAGAAAAGTCAGCATATATCAACCCTGTGTCCAATCGATCAGTAAGATTCAACATTTTCGACTATAACCCCTTAACCATGTGTCCGATCGGTACCAAAACCTTCTTCAGGCAATTCTGAACAAAGTTCCTAAAGACATTAGTCCTTTATCTCCTACCATTTCAGAGTCTATAAAGGACATACAAACAAACATTCATTTTTAAAATTATTCTACTATTTTTTAAATTGTTTTACTAAAATAGTTTATTTAAATCGCCTTCGCGTGAATCTGTACATCTGTGAGATATTGAATTACTCAATACCAACTTTGAAATCTGATTCCCGATGGAATAATAAAAGTAGACCAATGAGTGAACTAGTAATTGCATCACCGATAAATGAGGATATCTGGGGAAGATTGGAAAATATGAAACCGTTGAAAGTAATGTCAGAAGTCTTAATCGCTTGATTCCAACTTTGACTGGGCGAGCCATCTAGCGGTCGATTCCGGTATCCGGGTTTTAAGATATTATTTTAACGCGTAACTCGGAGCAAATTTCTACGGAACTGTTATGGCCCGGGTTATGGTTCAAGTTGCGGGCCACCTATTACTTCAATTGCAACTTCTGCCTTCTTAGTCCGGTTTGTTTTCCCCGTGAACATCCGAGCGAAGTGAGTGCGGTCGCATATGCAATTGAAAGTGTTTTTATTATGATTAGATTCCTTAATAGGTAAAGTCATTCCTTCAGGTCATAGTCATTTGAAAATATTACAAAATGTTCTGCAGTGTCTTTTAGGATTTTGAAAATTGTATGACCAGACCTTTTAAATCACTCAAATCTCGGATTTCTTCAAATATATGAAAAAAAATTTTTCTTGTCATAGATTGATTTCTATTAATATTCAATACCATTAAGCCACCATAAGGAAGCAAATTAGAACTTAACATACAAATACTACTCATTATAAAAATATATGTATGTACCTATGTATAGTTGACGACAAATTCAAGAAAAGAAAAAAATGCAATAATATTATAACATCTCTGACGTATTGTTTAATTTTTAAAAATATCTGGAAATATTTATTATACGTACGTAACATTACGAAATTAAGTGAACTTTTAGTAAGATCTAGTTAGTAATGTTTTTTCAGTTGTGTAATATTAATCAGAAACAATTATAAAAATATATTGTAAGTTAATGAAAATTAACGAGATTTGTTCGATTGAATATTCACCGTCCAGTACTATGTATGCAATCTCGAGAGGCAATTTCTACACACGGAGCGTGCATTTAGAATTGCTATTTCGCAACCTCATCTACGGGAGAGCTTTGTTGGTGATATTCTAAACTGCTCCGATAGAGTGGACTGTGTCGTAACCGCATTTACTAGGACTATGTGGTGACTTGTTTTTTTATTCATGTGCAAATACCAAACGGTATGCAGTCATTTGGTTTTAAAAGACTTGCAACCAATGAAGTAGAAGTAGAACTGTGGTAAACCGTATTCGTAG
>DWJN01004207.1:0-12663 GCA_018248895.1 Carystus phorcus
AACATTGCAACCTCTGTGAGCCAGGAGCAGCTTTCGTTGCTGTTCAACCAATTCCTGCTCGATAACGGGGGCCCGATCGACTTGCGGCTCATGTCGGGCCGCATGAGGGGTCAGGCGTTTGTTACCTTCCAATGTGAGTTTGTAATGAACTATCAGTATATTGACTGTTACTATATAAATCTCACCAGAGTTTAGACATATTTCTTTGAATAACAATTCTATTATTATACCGCCGCTATTGAAAAGGCCTAAAGTATTGGGCTTAGGTATATGAATAATTTCTTATGACTCAGATAATAATAATAATGTCACTCATAGCCCCACACTAGGATACCCCATGTTATGGGTGCAATGGTCAATACAGAAAGACAATTAATTACACACACCCAGACCAAGAACAGAAATTAAAATTCATCATTTAAATTTTGGTCTCGCTGGGAATTGAACCCAGAACCCTTTGAACGGCGATTCGGCGTGGTGACGATTACGCCACGCGGCTGCTCATGAAAGATCACTTTTTATTTTGAAAATTGCATGTATTACTATGCTAGGAGTGGTGCAGGAATTAATACAACATGTAAATATACAAACATTTATTGCATTACAGATGAAGACCTAGCCATACAAGCACTGGATGAGATAAACGGCACGATCCTCAGTGGTCAACCAATTATTGCGCAGTTTGGCCGTAACAGCAACCGCATCCAGATAGACGAGAATAGATAAAGAGCTAAACCGCCTATGTCTATTCATAGGAGACACTATGCCGATTCATAGGCAGCAATTCAATGATTTTAAGATAATCCTATAAGAATGACAGTAATAGGATAGGATGTACACCATATCTGATACGGATTGAACAGAATGTTTCAAATTTCCTAATCAAGTAAATGAGTTGCCTCCCAACTTTTTATTTATATGAATTGCTAAATTTGCAATAATTTACTATTGTAATTAATATATAAATCAATGGATAATTTCAATTATAACACAATCTATATTGATTGTCCCAAGCTGTATTATAAATGACTCTGTATTCTATAAGCAATTATTTATTATAAAACTATATTATTTTAATCATCTAATTATATGTTTAAGACTTAATGGTATAAATTAAATGTCAAATAACGTAACATTGTTACTTTTATCGCACTACTTTACCCCTTACCTCGCTACAAATTAATACTATGTGTAATTAATAATTAGGTTGCACATTTGAATTAACAATTAAGAACTATTCATAATTAACATATTCTCGACATTTTACATTTGCTATAACAATCTATACAAGAAGTATATTCAGAAAAGTAGAATGTAAATTAATTCTTTAGTAATTTACAGGATGTTCTGCACCTAATTTAATCGCCTTACACAATAAAGTAGTCTTAAATCCAATTATTGTTTATTCAAGTAATGTTTATCAATTCAATCACCTTACACAATAAACAAGTCCAAATCCAATAATTTTCTATTCAAAAATTCAGTCTCTTACACAATAAAATAGTCCAAGTATTGTCTATTCAAGAAATGTCTATCGATCAATCACCTTACACAATAAAATAGTCCAAATCCAATAATTGTCTATTCACTCATTCACAAGTAGCGGTACAGTTGTGTACTCGCGTCGTGTTCACTGAGCGTCCTTGTTGTTCTTGCGACGCCGCTTAACGGCGCGCTTTGGTGACAATCATTCGGCCTCCTTCTTGGCTGGCGGCTCCTCAGCTGCAGATGAGATAAAAAACATTCAGTATACATGAGCTAAATTATTAAGAACTAAGAACCCGCCCTCGCGTCATTTTGATCAGACTACAGCTATTTACCAGAATCCAAAGAAAGTGTTATTCATACGTAATAATTTTTCGACAATTTTTGTTGGTCTATTTAATTTAACTTATTCATTGCTATAAATTAATTAAAGCAGCTAAAATATGAATTATGACTCTTAAGAGGATCTCTATAGTAAATTGTATCTGTTATACTACAGGAACAGATCTATTTCCCGGGATGAAAAATATTCTATAAACACCTCAAACATGCTAAGTATCATATAAATAGTAGTGTTACACGCAATACCTGACATACGCTACAGACCGACATACGATATTTCGAAAAAAATATATTAGTTTACATAATCTACTAATCAAGTTTATCAGGAATGACAGAAATTCTTCCAATGAAAAGGCACTATTATATTACTTTAAAAAAATGTACATGTTATATTTCATGATGCCGCCAATTTTCAAAAAGGTAGATTTACTCAAAATTACAAAAATGCTGATGGATCTTTTCTGCTTAACAGGGTCTATATAATCCCTTACAACGATTTCCAGTTCCTACATTCACAACCACTATTCTGGAGCAAACGTGAGCCAATCACGCGAATCGAACGGGGAACCGTTAAACCATTTTAGGTGCCTAATTTAGAGTATTTTTTTCATTGATTGTTTAGGGTCTTCAATTAAAAACCATATAAAGATAATATAGTAAAGTTCGGTCGCGGTGTGTACTCACGCTTGACCTCGTGGTGGAGGTGCGGGCCGGGCGCCGCGGCGGGCTGCGCGTGGTAGTGCTCCGGCGGGTAGTAGCCGTGGGCGTATCCGCCCGCGAACGCGCCTCCGTAGCCGCCGTAGTACCGACCGCCGTACGCGCCGCCGTAACCGCCTGTTTCAACATTACATTTCATTTAATTGTAAGAATATCCAAAGTATTGCTAAGTTAGCCGGAAATACTTCGTCGTGTTCATTGCTTGAACCAGTACTTACTTATTCTCTCTTCTTTGGCCGACAATCTATCAGTGATACCTTGGCTGTCACTGATGTCCATGTTTGATGGTAACCACTTGCCATCTGGTGGTGTGTTATATTTGAACGTATAAAAACTGACTTTGATCTATATGACACACTTTAGAATTTGTCAAACAATTATATTCTTAAGTGCATTTCAGTTTCTTGAGCGCTTCAGTGCTTTGAAGGGCACCTTAAACCGTCATTCGCGGTTATCGTAAATTACAGTCAAACTACGTCATAGGACTTTAGTTGGCATAGAAACATGCGACACTTGGGTTGGCCATTAACACTTCCACCAATTTGTACTCGAGCAGCATGGTGGAGTATAATCTAACCCTCCTCAGTAATGAGGACACCCAAGCCCTGTAGTAAGCCATTAATGTTGGAGGCAAGAAAATGTATTGAGCTAGATGCTAACAATGGCATACTTATGATTATTCTTCAATATTAAATATCTATAGTAAGATAGATTTACCTGGCGGTGGCGGGGGCCCTCCATGCGGGGACGGTCCGGGGTGAGCGGGAGCATTTGGGTTGGGTGGCATCATCATAGCTGGATAAAAAATTGTTGTTATTGTATGTATAAGACAACTGTACCCTGAATATTTCACAAATTAAAATGAGAATATACAAAGTAACTAAACGCAAAATACAATATTTATAAAGTATGATACAAAATTTTATTTACAATATATTTTTCCACCTTATAATCATATCAAGTCTTTATCGTGGCAGCATTTCAATAAAGGATTTAATCGCCGTATAATAAAGTTTGATGTGAATTATTACTGAATTGTATCTAGAGTATTGATAGAAAACAGCATCACGGTTTTAAGAAAAGACAAGCCATTAAAATACATTACTGAATATTTAGGTGTACTTGAATAAAACAAGGGTAATAAATATATATTTTTATACCATGGTGTGGTGGCGAAGTAATGTGCTGGGCGGGCATGGGGGGCGGAGCGCCCGGCGCTTCTTTGTTCTCTATCTTTGGCTCCATCACGGGTTTGTCTTCCTTACGTTCTCCTGCGACGTAGAACATATTATAACTATCATTTAAAAAGTACAGGCAAATAATTAAACCTGCCCTTTTTTACCTATTTTATCACAAGATGGAAATTCGTTTAAATAAAAAATAATAATAAAATTTAAATTGATTTCAGTATTAAAATGTTTTGTCATGAATTTCAGTGTAATATTGAATACGATATTCAAAGCTAGGCACACTTAAATAAGATTCGCCCAGGTTGTATGTGCTTAACGATTTCATTTTTATAATCGTAACCCTTGTATAAAGACTGAAGACAAAAATTTACTATAACAACAATTATAAAATTGGTAATACAATCCAATCAGCTATAATCCTAGAAAATGTTGTGTATAAAATAAACTCTATGCTTATCAACAAAAAATTCAAAAATCCAAGTATTGTTCCAATACACCAATGCACGCAATGATTTGATTCTGCCAACGTTGCGAAAAGGCGTTCTAACATCATAAAGAAGAAATTCCTCGACACATGTAGGTACAGAAATATTAAGACATAATTGATTCTAACATCGTGAAGAAGAAATTCCTCGACACACGCACAGAAAAATTAAAAGACCTAAAGATAATTGAAGTTACCTTCGTTCTCCGCGACGCTGCCATTACTCTCGACCGCGATGTGGTCCCTCGCCTCCGAATCGGGTTTATTCAACTCGGTGGTGACGTTGCCGTCCGGCTTGTTCACGTCCGTCGTGGACACCTTGTCCACCTGAGTGGGAGGGTTGGGGCCGTTCGCCTCCGTCTTGATAGGATTCGTGTCTTGCTCCATTGGCTACGGTAAACATTGCATATTTAAGTATTACTAGTATTTTATAGCATATAGCATTTAGATGTTCGTATCCAAATTCATATGTCAAAATCAAATTATTTATTTCATCTTAAGAACATATGGTTAACTTAGTGAAAGTGAGTGAACTAAAAAATTCAGTAAAATTTTATTACACTACACTACATTAGTTTAAAAAATAGTTACTGATCGAGAAATCAGTAGGTAATCCTTTAACTCTTAACGCGTAATTTTAAACAAGACCACAGTAAGCTCTTGCTATCACCATAACTTAACTTCAGGCTTATTCCTGTTTTTCTCTTCGCTTTCACTACTTAATTTATTAAATTAAATATAATCTAAATATTCCATAGCATAAATAGATAAATATCATAATATTTTTTTTCTTTCTTTGAATAATTAACGTCGTTTGAAGCACAAGCTCTTACCAAAGCACCGTGTAAACTAACTTGAAATAACCAAGTTAAAGATACTACTAGCACGATGGTGGATTGGTACCTCATCTTTCCGTTCCCGCAGCGCCAGCGGGTGCGCCGGGTTGACGCCACGTCGCATCTGCTCCAGAGCGCGCTCCACCATACGCGAGAACGTCTCGTCGTCGACGGCCGGCTTGCAGTGCTGCAACCATATTATATTTGACGACCCGCGTGACAATATGGTCACCACACCGGACTGCCGTTGAAGGGTACTGGGTTCGATTCCCAACAAGGCAAAAATTTAAAAGATGAGTTAAAATTTCTGTTCTCGGTCTAGGTTTAAGTGTTATTGTCTGTCTGTGTTGTCCATGGCACCAACTACACGGGGTATCCTGGTGTGGGGCTAGGAATGTGTAGCATTATTTATTCATTTATTATTATAACAACTCACCTAGACTTTTCAAGTTCAACAAACAAAACAATATATGTATATGTAGCTATACTATAATATGCCAATTTGTCTTGGTAAAAGAAACATCTATGTAGATATATTTACACAGAAACTACTCAGAACAAAGTACTCCATTATTTGGATGTCTACCAAACTTAATAAAATCTAAACCATCTTATGGTTCAATCTAATGGCAAGCCTCAATGACTAGATGGCAATGGATCTAATCACCATAGATCACAGTTGGTATTAAGAACTTTGAAAATTAAGCATAAACGTAACAAAATATAATAATTTCAAATCAACTACAAAGATATTTACAATGGATGTAAAATACATAATAAACATATTGCAGATAAATTATCACATACTGTTGAATCTTTTATGGATTTCAATTTAAGTACAAATTTTGATTCTACTGCAGTTTGGTAATTTGTAAGTTTGCTGTTTAACATAAAAATATTACCTTCTTCAACTCCTCCTGGAATGCTTCACTGCTGTCCATAAACTTGCGCTTCTTGGCCTCGAACTTCTCCTCAATCTGCTGCAGCTCGTCTTCAAGTTTCTTCTGATGCATTGTCAGCGATTGCACTTGCTTTTTCAAGATCTACAATTAATAATATTTATCAGTTGATGTGATCCCAGCAATGTATAGAGGCTGATGTGAAAAATTATCTACATATAATAATTATTGTTTGTTTGTTTATTTGTCTTTCATGAACTCTTAAATGGTGTCTTTAGCAAACTTGTTCAGATTTATTTGAAAAAGGTTTTGGTACAATTAAGATTGTACGTGTGTGTATGCAAGTTCCGAATATTAACATTCAGAAACATCTACCCTGGCTGATCTTGGAATAAAAGTTGGGTATGAAATGCACTATTTCAATATCCCTTATTATATTGCCAAGAGAAACTTAACTAGTAAATTACTTCCTCATATCATTAAAAATCTTATTTCAGACAAATTCAAACCACGTATTATATTAATGGAATGTGCCTTAAAGGGCACTATCGCAGAAGGCACGACTGTTTGTCCCTCACCTGCATACGCGCAGTAGTAACCACGGAGCGTACATCCGGCACGACGGTATCCGAGAATATCTCGTTGATGAGACGGTGGTTCCGCAGGTAGCGGGCGTACGCCACGTGCTTCACCGACAGGCTTTCATCTTGATCTGGAAAAGAACCAAGGTACGCACATTAATTCTCCTTCCTAATAAGAGAAGGCGTTACTGTTTTTTAACAGACTCCAAAAAGAAGGTTCTCAATTAGTCTGTATTTTTTATATGTGTGATACTTCGTGACTAGTGAGAATTTTTACAGATGTAACAGGCTCAAATTTTAAACTACCTTCCTCGTCCTCCGCCGGCTGAATATCGATTCTTCTGTCTTGCTGCTGTTGTTCCTTCTGTGAGCTGCCCTTCTTGCTGGAGCTCTCCTCCTCCAAGTTACCTACTACTGACACAAGTGTGTGTTACATATATGACAGACATAAATATTATCTGTTAGATGATAAGCAAAATTTAAAGCTAAAATGGGAATATGGACATATTTTTTTGTAATGACGAATTTAATGATTTTATTCACAAATGTTACTTTAATTTACACATTATTTGTTACTAATTTAGACAAAGTAACATATAAAGAACTTGCTTTAACAAAAGTAAATATTTAGGTCTTTTAATCCCTAGGTCATTCAGCAAATTTTCAGAGCACCAATTATTTATGAGGCAAGATATTTTCAATGCTTATGTTTTACAAAAAAATTAAATAAACTCCAGCATTGTTTTTTAAGATTTCTAAGCGTCTTTTACACAAATTTGTCTTCATTTGTAATACAATATAGATAAAATGGTAGCTGTGATGTAAAATAGGAATAATAAATTATATAATTCCGTCGACTACTTAAAATTATTAATAGCGAAATCAATCCATAACATTGTTCATTAAATTTAAATAATTTTTGTCTTTATAAATAAAAAAAAACTTTATAACTATATTCGTTAAAAGCAAAACAAATAACCAAGCCAATATCGAGTTTATAACATACAACGTAAGCATGCAAACAGCTCAACCCTTACCGACAGCCTTGTTTTTCGCCGCAATGTACGCGAGGTAGGCAGGAGAGTTGTGATAGGCCTTGAGGCTTTTCTCATACTCCGACTAGCGATGTGCGTTATGTATGGACGGTGCATGTGGACAAAATTAGCTTCACTAAGTGCTATATTAGTCAGTGTCATAGACAAGGAGCCGATTCAGGAAGTGATGGGACATATGATTACCCTATTTAGTTAAAAAATGCAACAAAACATGGCATTTTGGAAAAGATGACGTCACAAACAATAAAATACATTGACAAGTTAGTGAGTAGTACAAATACAATCCGTAGCAAAAAATAGATGTTTTTTGCACAATTTTGCAATCAAATCAAATTGTTCCATAGCTATGTATACACTTTTATTGAGCTGAACAAAAGTGTATATTATTATGGTACAATTTACTTTCTTTAGCATTATATTGTTTATTTTAATTAGAAACTTGTCAATGTATACATGTCACTACTTGTGACAGTACTTATTTAGGTTTTGAGTTTAAAAAACCAATTTATCAAATTTTCTCTCAAGGACTTACGTTTAAATAACATTAGAATCAAACTTTAATGAATTTAAAAGGTACCAATTTTTTTTTCATATTTAGCTGTGGTACAAGTTCAGATGAGATAATGGACAGTATTTAATTTTGTTGCCATTATCAAAATTGGACTTCATTTTGTGCACATTCAAATTTAAAGTGCCTTATGCTTGATGGGCTAATAATGAATCAATGAAAATGTTCACCAGAATGGCACCAACATTGCAAAATGAGCAGAATTTAATTTATGTTTATTATTTACATCAACGAGTTTCAACCTTTAGTCTACTTCAGGTAATTCTCGCTAACATGATAATGAACACAAAATATCAAATGCACCTACACCCTTATTAATAAAGCCAGTGACGTGGAGGCGGTGGTATTATGTACACAAAAACCCTGTTGCTATGATCTTAGGGTTCAAAATTCAATGTACCTCGGGCCTTGTGCGCCAACCATTGAATATACGAAGGCGACGATTGGTACGCTTTCAACATTTCTGTGTACTGCGCCTATGTCCAAAATATATGTATTAAATTATATTCGTTTAATGTCACATTTCTAATATTAAATGAAACTGTTCTAATTTTAATAATTAATTAGGAAAGCTGATTAAAAACAGTTATATGTATTACTTCTTCAGGTAAATTATATTATACTTTTCAGTAACATGTATATAGATATGATAATATCTTAATTGTACTTTGTACTATGTAAATACTCATAATTTTGAAGTTTCTAATGAAGGTAATCAGTGCATTACTAACGTAGATTTATACTGTGATATATAAAATTACAAAGATTATCATAAATAATGTTACCCAATAATCTTAAATGCCCTACAGTTGACCTGATCATTGATCCTTTTCAAACTTTAATTTTAACATAAATAGTTAATAATAAAATTTCACATTGGAAGGCAACTGACACAGGTTACTAACCAATGGTTTAACAAAAAAAAAAGTCCAAAAATAGTCATGTTTGAGACTTTAAATAGAAATGTCTACTTAGTCTGATATAATGTCTATAACCTTCAGAGCTTCTAGACCGAAAACACAAAGTTGCTTATTACAGAAAATAAAGATCCTAATACTCCTAAGTTTACTTGCACGGTGATGTTACATATAAAACCACATTTTTTTTATTATTCATTGTAAGTTGATTCTTGACTACGATCCCACCTGACGGTAAGCGGTGAAATTAAATTAAAATAAAGTATCAAAGCAAACAATACCTTCTCAGCTTCATACTCGTCGACAAACCCAGCTTTCTCAGTCTCCGGCAGGTCGCGCCACATGCCACCAATGATTCGTCCGATCTCCCATAGCTTCAGATCTGGGTGAGCCGCTTTTACAGTGTCCCACACTCGCCGAGAGTATCTCATGTATGGCATCAAAGGCTTTTCTGGGGCCTTTGGCGGTTTTGGCATTCCAGCACCCTGTAAAAAGTGATGGTAAAAATGATATTATAATTTTTTACTATTACTTATTGTTACTGACTTGTCAACGGTAATCACTCCTAAGCAATTATCGCCTATTGATAAGTTACCTTAACTTTTCCATCCACATATGTTAGTCTAAAATAGTAAGACTACTTACTAGCATATTTGAATTCTATTCAGTCTCTTTTTAAGATTCGCCATTAGTAAAGCATTAGTAATATTGATGACACAAAACTCAATGCATTGTGACAATAACTTAACATCAGTTGTACCATGACAAGATACAAATCTTCTGTAATAACCTAACTGATGTCTAAGTATAACAAATGAACTCACTCCGCCAGCACCCTTTCCAATCTTTTGCGGCTGGAACCCAGGATGCGAGTGCAAAGTGGACACAAACGGGCTGGTCTTATCATCCTTCCCGCTCTGCGCCGCTTGCCCGCCTCCAGCACCGGCGCGCCGCGTGCTCTCTGCACCGAAACGGGGCTGTGGTTGCGGCTGCCAAGAGCCATACCCCCCCGATTGGCCCATCGCCGGCCCACCTTGGTATTGCGGGTGGTACTGGTATTGGTTATGGTGAGGCGGTGCATTCATACCGCCTTCAAGCCAAGCAGCGCGGCAATACAATGAAAGAAAAAACAAAAAGCGTAAGGGATAGGATGGGGCAGGACGAGGCAAACAAAAGTATAATTTTATTATGCACTATCACTAACTGCTAATGTGTTACGGAAGATTAGTGTATGCGAGCGGTGAGTACTAGCGAGATCAACGTTTAGTAGGCTCTAATATAGCGACAGAAGTACAAGAAGAACAGAAGTCTTAACTTAATGATGGTCGCTCGTGTCTTGGAAACGGAAAAAATTTCGTGTAATTAATAATTTTAATCTCCCACAGTACCTAAATCCGAGTAGATGAGGGTGTGTGAAAAATAAAATTTTGAAAAAAAAAAAATAACATAAAAAGTAAATCACTTTGTGGTATTACCTTTCATCATACCGAAACTCATTGGGGGCCCCACAATCATGTAGTCTGTTTCAACATAACAAAACATGAAACAAAACCAACATAAGAAATAAGTGTAAGACTAAATGTATAAAGAAATAAATTATAGAGAAAACAAAGTATTGTTACAGATGCAATATTGTTTGAGATAAAAGCGTAGGCGTCATGCTTCTCAGGATCAACACAGCAGTTAGATACCAGCAATACCAAGTACCTACTGTATTCAACCCTGTTAAGCTTGGAACATGACAAGATTTCATACTGTTGCATGTTAAAACAGTTAGTATTCAGCATTTCTTTTTAATTAATATCAATCAGATCATTCAACATAACTAATATCTATAGAGGCAATCCTAGTGCCTTATTTTTCTATAAGTTACAATGTTACATCTATAGGTAAATAATGGATAGTGCTAAAAGGTATAAAATACAAACGCGGATTGTTTTGAGGGCTTGGCATTGACATTGATGTGTTTTGTTTGTAACTATTTGGGGTCGCCATCTTCTCTGGATCAACCCTGAAATAGATATTGACAATAGAGTAGACACTTGATTAACCAGACTAATTGTTGTCATTAGGATAATTGAAAATTTTAATCAATTTAAAATTTAATCAAAGAAGAAAAGTGGGTTTCATGTTATTTATTAAAAACAATAAATAAATATAAACGAAAATCAATATTTATTACAAATTTAGGAACTGATACATTTTCCAACATACAATGAATATACTTATTTAGGTTAGATATTTAATATAATTAGTTGTGGTTGGTACTCCAGATAATTCAAATCCGTATAACTTAGTGCTAGATAATCGAGTTTCTTCCGAATGTTAGTCCAGACAATAATGTATTAGTCAATTCCCACGGTTACAAGGTTCTTAGCCCTATTTACTTATTATAACTATAACTGTTAATCAAAATCAGTTTCATTAGTTTAATTTTATTTTGTACATTATTGACTATACAGTATGTCAATGATTAATATAATATAATTATTCATAATATGGAAAACTGTTACTTTTCTTTTGTGCAGTAGTTCTTATATTATCAGACAAAAATAAGGAACAGTTGCAATAAAGCCTACTTATAATATAGCAGAAACAGAACATAGATACGACGAACAACTAAGGGATTACCGATGTTTAAAAGTGGCAATAGCACTTATTAGCAGTCAGTAGCAACCCTGCTCGAATTACCTCTCTATTACTAAGGGTTGTAGATTGGTTCAAAACGTAAAAATGAATAAGGGTGTAAGCTTTAAGATTCGTTGACAGACGTTTGCAGCTACTGGACATCTTGATTGTTAGCGATGTGTCTGTTTGTATTATAGTATTATTATTATTACTAGTCAGTTAAGAAATCAATGACTCCTTGAAATGAATAAGTAGCAAATTATTTACTAAAATATAATACTTGAACAAATAACAAGGTTAGACGCTACAATGCTACTCAATGGTATTATTGTTCACACAAAGAATTACACTATATAGAAAAATAAATCAGTAAAAAATTTACCTGAATGTATATATGATTGTATCGTTTGTTATTCCAATCAATATATTGAAAACTAATAAACACCAACACAACAATATTTTCTAATACGGGAACGACGCCATGGCAGGGCATTCACATTCACCACAGAATATAGCAGAATAAGTAATCACAGATGCGGTAGAAATACAGATAACATAGAATACACTGAAATATTACCATAGACTACTTGCAATCAAACATAGGTTTAAGGATCGTTCAAAACTTCAAAACACTTTCTTGTCTTTAAATACACGGTCCACAAATCTGAATTAGCAGTTGTGAATTGTTAATAGAATATCGGTTAGAATCAAAGTTGGCATGGTGACGGGGTTTTGTTTCTTCTCTCCACAAACTCATTTTCTTCGTAGTACTTGCATTCAAACTAAAACGACAAGGGTTGTCGTTTTTTTTTCTTCGTAGTACTTGCATCCAAACATACAGAAAACTGGTCAATCTGGTCATACTTTGATAGGACTATCGATAATTAACCCTTAATCAAACAATGGTCATATGTATGCCACTTCGACATCGTAAACTTAAACGCGTAAATTATAGTGTATT
>DWJN01004208.1:0-12663 GCA_018248895.1 Carystus phorcus
AATTGATATGGTACGTCCTCTTCTTGTCTACGGTATTCTGGTAGGTTTTAGCTTGGTTGTTTTTTTGTTGGTTGAGGGGGGGGGGGGGGGTGTTTTGGGTTTATTATGGTGTATTGAACTGAAGTCTGTTTCTTTTGTTTATTGATAAAGTGATTGTAACTGTACAGATAGTGAAGGGTTTTATTAACAAAGTGATTGTAATTTTATCGTACAGATAGTGAAGGAGCTGCTGGTTCGCGAGGGCGGCGGCAACTCGTCGCAGGTGCAGGGCGAGTGGTGCGAGGAGTCGCAGCTGCCGGAGGAGACGCGCTGCAAGCTGGAGGGGCTCAAGTGCATGGCGCGCTGGCTGCTCGGCCTCAAGCGGGACGAGCTCTCCGCGCAGAAGACCTTCAGGATGCTCAACGCGTTCCTCGTCCACAAGGGGGATCTGCTGCAGGTCGGTTGACATTTTAAATACAATATTAATCAATAAATCAGCGGCTTTGCACGCGTTGAAGCGATTAATATCAAAGATCGCTACTAAAAAATCCTATGTCCTTTTTAATACCTCTAAAAATACCTCTAAAAACTTTGTACACAGTTTTATGATAATCGGTTGAGTAGATTTCACATTTATAATAAAGGTCAATATTCAACCCAATAATGTGCCTCAATCACTTAATGTGTCTTATTTGTATGAAGTAGATATATGTTGTTACAGATTTTGTTTTAGATGTACTAAAAATATCTTTTTTGCACGTGTTATACACACATGAGTGTGAGTAGCTTTTACCCAGTGCACATGGATAAAGCAATTTAATGAATTATTTAAACTTATTATGCAAATAGTTATTTAATTATTTCTAACAATTTTAGTAACATTCTATTGAATATGGCTATGATCAACAAAAATATATTCTTTAATCTGACTTGTAGTTTGAAAGTTCCTACAAATAAACTTTTCAACTTTATAACATTATTAGTATGGATAGTTATTGAAGATTTATTGTATGACTGACAGATGGAATTATAAAAAAAAAAACTATATTTCACAGTAGTAATAAAAAAAACAATGTATAAAAACAGTAACGTACTGTTTGCAGCAAAACCAGCTGTCGAAGGCGGAGATGGCGCACCTGCGGCTGGCGGCCGGCGCGGCCATGCTCAAGATCTGCGAGCAGAAGGGCGTCGGCGACCAGTTCACCGCCGAGCAGTTCTACAACCTGTCGCACCTCATGATCGTGAGTACTGACACGTCGACATTGACAGATTGACACTGACAGTTTGACACTTTGACAGTTTGACACTTTGACAGTTGGACACTTAGACAGTCTGGCACATTAACAAAATTGAAAGCCTGATAGTATGAAAGTAAGGTACATTGATAGGTGTACTGACTGGCACGTTTACAGTTCGATAGATTGACAGCATAATTTTTGATATTTATTTTACTTAAGATCTCACAACTTTATATGGTGTGACTGCGTTAAGAGTTTTGCATTTTTTGACAATCTACATTTTTGATGGTATTTATTTGAAATTTTTGTATATAAAGTTATAAACTGTCTGGGTCGTGTTACTTTAAACGCACTTTTTTTTTCAGGATGAAGTACCACAAGTTAGAGAACTATTTGCGGCGAAATTACATAAAGGACTTTCTAAGGTATGTTTGTTCCAATTCTTTTAAATGATTGTATTTGACATTTGATAAAAATTGGTTTTCAATTCAATTGTATTTTTTTGTGTATTACTTTATACGTTTTTACTGGGTGTACCAATTTTGATGATTGTTTTTTATGTACCATACAGAAGTATTAATACAAAAGATATTATGATTATTTTTGTCCCATGTAAATTTGAACGACATCTGCGACTACCACTATTATGCGTACGACTTCGGGACTGGAATATTTATGATGGTGTCGAATATTTTGTTGTGTCTATTGACAAAGCGATGGTTAACTATAAAATTCCATTCGTTGATTCGTTCCATCAATACCATCAATATACTCCCGACTGCACAGAGTATTAATACCATCAATATACTCCCGTGCACCGGGTATTAATACTGTGCGGATGGGATGCTGGGTTGTTGGTGATCGACTGTCCCTATCCACATCAATTAAAAGTCCGTTTACGTAGATTATGAGTTTATTACGTTAGGCACAGTTTTACAGTACGGCGTGTTGGAGGCGACTGCCTGCGAGGGGGAAGCGCAGGGGCAGCCGCGTCTCATGTTACAATATTTTGCTGTCACTACAGATGTTTATTTCAAAGCTATAATAACTAATGGAATATGTTTCTATTGCAGGAAACAACCAAAGACATTCGCGTTCGACCACTGCTTCTACTCGCTGGAGTCGACGTTGCCAAACTTCGCATCGCAGAAGACCGTGTTCGAATGTCTCGGCCGAGACATACTCGACAATGCCTTCGACGGGTACAACGCTTGCATCTTCGCTTATGGACAAACAGGTGAGCGATTTGACGTGACAGTGTATTATAAAATAATAATAAATAAATAAGCTTTTATTATTCCTTATAACTTGTTCCTATATAAATCATATTTTGGTTTGGACAGTATATTACTGGAGCTAATTAGGGGTAGTTGCGTTGTGGTTTGACGCATTTCCACTCGGTTATACGCGCTAGTAACACCTTGAGAATACTTTTCAGATGTCATAAAAATCAATTAATTAATTTGTTTAAAGAGGGGAATTTTATTATATACGCATCTAGTACTTCTTTTATTTTCGCGCACAATGAAATTGGCAGAAATGGGTAGAAGATATTTGAAAAAATGAAAAAAATGTCCCTTCAGGTCCAAACAGTTGAATTTCTATTAGGTTGGAATCTCTGAATGTTGAATTCCCTTTAAGGTTAATTCTCTGAATGTTGGATTCCCAATAAGTTGAATTCTCTGAATGTAGGATAACCATGTAAGTAAGAACAATAACAATCATTAAAACTGTTGTATAATAATGGCGGTCGTTATTTCCAAATTTCACACTTATATCACATTTGAAACATTAGTACACTTTACATGTACATACGTAGAATGCTATACATATCGACGTAGAAATTATCATATCAATCCACAACCAATACAGTTGTGGGGTACAGCGTTGCTGCTTTTTTTTCGTCAAATATGTATATCTAAATATTCGACGTAATGAATGTTCAACAATAGATAGAGCAACCATATTTCCACACCACACTAAAAATTCATACTAAATTATTGAACTGTGTGATTAAAGAAGCATACACTTATTAATTTCATTAAATTACGTTCTTTAAAAACTACAAAATGTTAATTATCTTGTGTCCAAAACAAAAGTTAAACTTAGTTAAGTGTAGGTAAATCCTAACTCGCTGTTCTGACTCTGATCTTTGCAGCATTAGTTACGTGCAGCATGATTCATGCCCCCTAATGACTAAGGTCTTCCTGCAGATGCAGGTCACGTCTCAGAGGCCTATCCCGGAATATCATGCGCGTCGCATATTTTATGATTATCACGGATGCCCCTATGATCGGAAATACTGAACACAATTTGTAAGAGAGCTGCGTGGATTCATTCCATTTCGAGTACATGTTTTTCTAGATATTCCTAACAATAGTAGGTACTAATAGCAAAATGTGCAATATTTCTATATAGCTAAATGATTGTAACGAACTTTCTTTATTCGATGAGATGTGGCTACATGCAATGGAACCTTTTGACATAATATACTTGTATCAGTTGAGTTTGAAATAATTTGTAAAGTTTCCAATTGGACTTCACGTACCGGCTATGATGGCGGGTTAATTCATTATTTAAATCCAGAACAGTATACGCTTTTGTTAAACATTTTCAATAGGATTATTCTAGACTTTCATACACGAAACATGTTGTGAAAACAACCACTAAAGTTGTTACAACAATGAATTAGGGTAATTGGACACTAAATGAATTGGACATCCAATTCCATTAATCGTCTCCCGGGCTTGAATGACCGGTGGTACGCGTGTCCTCTATTCCGTTCCTTTACCTTTGATTACTCTCAGTAGGTACTTTTCTAGTAATATAATACTATCATATCAATTTATCTACAGATATACCATTGTTAAATAGTGATAAATATCTTGAAATAGTTGACATCAATGAATTTATCTTTACAATTGATGCTTAATGAAATCACAAAAAATAACCCGACTACAGTAACGACTTACATTATATTTATTTTATAAATAATATTTTTGCACAATTAAGGTGCTTGGCACTAGTTAAATAATTCAAACAATGGATTTGTTCGAAACCGCTAACAAGGATGTTTTAAAAATGTGATATGTGCATATTTCAGTATCGACTTCTTCCTATTAATATACTAGTTGCTAGTTGTAACCAGCGTGTATCAAATTTAAAGAAAAGTCAGCATATATAAGAACATATTCGTTTTGATTCTGTTTTTTGAATATATATAAGAATAGATCTAGTCTGGACGATCAACAAAAAAATTAACATTTTGACGATAACTCATTAACCATGTGTCCCAATCTATATAACTTTGGCACCGAAACCTTTTTCACAGAATTTAGAACAAAGTTGCTAAGGACATCGGTGCTCTACCACCTACCATTTCAAGGTACATAAAGGACAAATCAACAAACAAATATTGATCTTTTATTTCTATAGATGTAGGACTTTCTTAAAACGTGCCATATTTTGTATTTCAAAAGCGTTTGTAAATATGAATTTTTAAATATTTTCTTTTAATTCAGCAAGACGGTCATATTGCTATTAATTCTAACAATGTTCGCAACTTGACACACAACATGTGTCAAGTTGTTTAAGAGCCATGAGTCACGAGGCCCGTCGCCGAACCGTCTAGTGGGGACGCGCGCGGTGCGCATACATTCGGTCCCATTTGTATTCCTACATCGTAACTACCGACCGAGACATTCGGCTAATCATTGGAATACAATTAAGTTAATAATAGATGGATTTATCTTACTATAGCACGTTATTTATTATCGTTTGATACAAAAATAAGGATGAGCAGAATAAATGTATGTCGTGGTTATTGTAATTATTCTTTTATAAATGGGGAATGTATTATGGGACTGAAATGTATGTTATTGTTATGTATTCACAGGTGTGGTGATAGATTTTACATCAATAAATTTTTGTTAACGTAGTTTTTTATGCACTCACATTGAAACGTTTATTTCTTGATTTTGAACAATAGTATTTTGTATACTTGCTTGAGGAGGATTTTAGTAGACTCTAGAAGCGTGGGTTGCAAATTTAATCAAACTTTACAGTGGCGCGAGGGGACTATAAATAAGCACAAATATAGCTCCCTTAATTAAACGCGTTTGCACATAAAGCAGTGAGAAAATGAATTTTAATCTTCCACCGTCGGTATACACAGAGTATCAAATGTAAGAGTCATATTAAGTAACTAGATTTTGCCTGAAACTTTGTCAGCGTGAAATTAGAAATCTCGACCGTTGATGCAGGGCGTTTGAACGGCGAGGAAATTAAACTGTTATTCTGGTTGTATCTAACAGATTTTGATGTTACTCCTTTGGGTGTATTTTAAATGTTTTCACAGCTTGACGATGGCCTTTTTTAATTGGTTCCATATTGTTTTGTTTGTTGATAGTTGGACAAAAATAAAGGTTAGATAAAAATGTTGATATGTTCGTTCTGTTTTTGGTATTATTCGAATATTTTTCTCAGTTTCATTTCAGTTTTATAATATCGGGTATTTTTATTATGATTCATATAAATAGATATGTTTGGCATAATACTTGTATTCATAAATTAGTAGGTATGTCGAAAACTACACCGATCATTAATTTATACGCGTACTTATTGGTGATATTTAGAATTAATTCGTTAATATAGAACTAAATCATATTTAGAAATCATTTTAATTTATAATCTCATAGCATACAGTACCTATATTCAAATCCATTGTTAATTGTCGCTTGTTAGAGAGAATTTCGTAGAAACGGTATGAATTGGCTACTACAAGTTTTCAATAACAATTTACCTCGATTGTTGTCATGGCGACAGTGATTTAGTGGCATTCGGCAATCCGACACGGGCTCGTAAACATCGCTGCTTCCTTCTGTGAGCTTAATCATTGTGACAGCTGACCATGGCTCTCTAGCTGGACGTAAACGTACGTTGTTATATGCAGACGGACCGATATTTATTATAGAGCTTGTTATTTTTGAAAATTATATATTCTTCATTCGTAGTAATTGTAATATTCCTTATTTCTACAATTTTGAGCAATTGTTTTTGTAACCAACCATTATTTTGATGTGTTCAGTAAATTAAATTGAATACATTTCTGAATTTTTATTTTTATTAGCTTGTTCTAACTAACATTTGCAGCAAAGTCCTTTAAAATTTTATTTTTCATCAATTAAAATAAATAAATAAATAAAAACTGTTTTTATTTATTAAATGTCATAATATAAAACAAGTCGCAAGGACCCCTTGTACTGGGTACCTCGCTCATCATCGATGCGAATAAAAAAAAGAAAGAAAATCTTTAACATCATCTAATCGTTACTTATAATAGCTAAATTAAGATGTTTTGTATATTAAAAAAAACGTTTATAAAATGCATGCAGAACTTAAATATTCAAGCTGTAGAAGAAATTCCACTCGGAAAACATAATCGCGCTAAATAATTCCCCGCAATATGCTATGTTAATTCCGCTTCCCTGTAATAACTCAATCTAGAACGACAGCCAATAACAGCAGCTAGAGATGCGATGGTTTCCCGGGAAACGGGGCGAGCAAATGTTTGTTGTAGCATCATTTCAGGCTTGACCAATATTGATGTTTACGTTGCCCTATTTGCATTCTAACGCTGCTCACTGTACAACGTTAATATCGCATTTGCTTATACTAGATTTGGATAGCAATCACATTACGCTTCGTTTTATTCATTTACGTTTCATCAGACATTATAACTCTTTTGATTCATAATATGGCTAGCTGGTGCTCATGAATTCGTTTGCAGAAATATGGGACTTCAAAGTGAGACGTATTGTTTAATCAGTAACAAGTAAATTAAAGGAAATTTAGTCATATTCTCGTATACAAAATTTCTATGTAATTATACTTTCTTCCAGCCAACTCGAGCACACCCATTGGCTACCTTTGTCATAGATTTCGTCATAAAAAATTTAAGAGTTAGTATCCAATAAATCAATATTGGTAATGAATAAATTTGTAACCGATTAGATAATAATAGCTATAACGTATTGTTATTGTGCTAGCTTTGTGTATGTATGTAGGTCATCCATCGCATTGTTGATGATCATATTTGTTCGTGGCCTCTTTACTTGTGCTAAGAATTCTATCTAGATATTTACCAGTTTGTTCACTGCCTATTTTTCCCTTTTTCTATATAAATTTAATCCAACATTTCCGATGTATTTTCTTATTTTTTTGCGTATGATTCATGCTAACGATTAACGGTGTCATTAAATGTATGATGATGTAAAGTTTAGTTTTGGCGTTGAAATTTTAGATTTTTCGGACAAAATTTTTGATTCAGTGTACCAATTAAATATTTATGTCGACATTTCATTGTAAAGTTACTCTTATGTGCCTAACTTTACTTTCCATTCGTTCCACTGTGGAACTATTCGGGCAATTTAAAGCACTCCCGAGCTCATTATTAATTCGCGAGGCGAGCCCGTTAATGTGCGACTGTTCTGGTAGTTCGCTCTGTTTGTGTTTCTCCCCGGGCTGTGGAGCCTCCAGTTCCGCTGGTAACTGTTTGCGAGCGTTTTATAATCTGTAAGACATAAAAAAAAGTAAACTTAATTCTTTTTAAATCTAAGATTGGTCACGATCGTGTTAAGTCCTTCATATAACCTCGAGTCTAAGTTAATCTTCATTGCGTATGAAAACAACAGATGGGATTTAATGCCGTTTACAATGTTTCAATTTAGTTATTGAAAAGTCAATGATTTTTCCCGCTTTCTTTTAGACTGGTAATGTGTCGGTAATATCTTTAGTCTTTCTGATGTTCATGGGTTGTGGTTTACATTCCGAACTCGTTTGTAGTCTTTACATAAAAAGTAACTTAGCGTACTTTACGCAAAGGTACCCAACGTTATCAAAAGTATACATTATTGTAAGTTTAGTATGTACTATTCAGCTACCTAAAACTTTCATGGGAAATTGTAATCCAACGATGTTCAAATATGTATAGAAAGGTAAAGATTAACAATTACATAAAATTACATATATAACTATTATTAATATGGCTTAGATAAATGAATTAGATGTTTTATTTTTTTATATTTATATACATAAGTATTTTAAGATTCCGTTGAGAACCGTTAAAAGACAGATAAGTTAGAAAATTTGACGAAAGAAAAAGATTGACGAGAGGTAGTTTCATGTGGAAACACTACGGACAGTGTTTTCATTGTAGGCACACTCTTTATGGATATTATATTACGGCCACTATTTTCTGGTCATGAACTGTCGAGCCTCGGAACAAGCCATTCGTCCAACCCCGGTAGATTTATGTCCAAGGCTCGCCCACTCTGCGTTCCGTAATTTTAATCTTGTTTATCGTTTGCACTCCGGGAAAAATATGCGTTTCCTTTGTTTGCCGGATTAGTACTGAGATTACGCTAAAATACCCAATTGTTATTTTTACATCACATTACCGTAACCGTTACTCGGCATTATTTCATGTTATATTAATTACTGTAGTAGAATTTATCGAAATTGGATATTTATGTATCTATTTGGTATACGTCATTCTGCAATTGCGATTGAACTGTGAATTTGATTCTGAAATCTACTTGAACACAAATAAATAATGTCATCAAAATCGCTACTACGATTCCGTTCCAATCGAACTCCGAATCGATTCAGTGTCATAAAATATACACATGAATATAAGAATTATAATTACAGGTGGGACTGTAGTCAAGAACTAATTTATAATTAATTAATTAAATATATGCATACATATATACTAGTTGACCTAGCAGACTCGGCCAAGCGTTGTTGTGACTAAGGTTTACATACTCAATTTTGTCAATGGATTACCTTACACCGCTATCTGTTTTAATCTTATGGATCTAATTCTTTGTAAGATATTAAACAAATAATTTGCAATAATATAATATTGCGAATATAAATTGAGATGTAACCTATCGCATCTTTCAAGTTAATTCAAACTGGACACGGTGTAAAATCTTGGAATAAAATCTGTTAAATATTGGTTTTATTTGACTAAAAAACGATCAAGTCAAATTTTCATGTTGAGGGATCAATTTACTCGCCGACAGTCGCGTACGAGACACGTTATATCTAAAATATAATAATGGAGTTATTATTAGGAAGTGACTTCGATATTTTACCGAGTTCATTCAACTTACAGATTTACGCACGTAACGTGCTAACTCATGATTTATTCGATTCTGCTTGTTCATTTATATGTAGGTATGTATTATTTTTTTATATTTGCATGTTATATGTGCGTTTTATATTTGCATCTTATTTTCTGCGCCAGTAGGAAGTTCTAACTTAAGTATTTTTTAATTTATTTTCAAATATCTCTTCCTTTTACGATGTCCTGGAGTTGATAAAATGTCTCGCAAGAAGAAATATATTGCCCTCAATAGTTTATTAAATTCTTGTTGTACTTACCGGCGACGCCAGTAACTTACTTCAAACGAAACTCCTGTAGCTATACGTTTTATGAAATTTAATTGCACTTCTATTTATATTGTTGCTTTCTGTTGCTTTCTTTAGCCTAGCGCAGAATAGCGCCATCTATTAATAAAATTTTAAACTACGATTAATGTTGTGTAAGTAAATTTGTTTTGTAATTGGACCCTGTAAAGCAGAAAAGATCCATCAGCATTTTTGTAATTTTGAGTAAATCGACCTTATTGATTAGTAGATTATTTATGTAATTCGTTTGCATATAATATGTTGACTAGATCTTTTCTGCTTAACAGGGTCCAATAAATTGTTAGTTTAGTAATTTTGAAATTAGTTAAAAGTAAATATTGTCAATTTACGTACGAGATTAATGATGTGTACTGCGTAAATTTACCTTACTTATCGTCTCTAAAATCTTTGCTTCGGTAATAAAGACTAGCAGTTAACATAATATATTATCAAAATTGATAAAAACATAAGATTTTGTACAGACCAAAAATTTTTTGGACATAAGTACTTTCATTTCTAAAAAGAAACTGAAGAGGATGCGTGGTTATAATTTTCGCTGTCAATACTATTGTGTGATGTAATACTATCATCTCTTATATTATGTGTAAATATTACCATTGATTAATGTGAAATGTTCCGACAACGGAAGTTAATGAGGGGCGTGTAATCAATCGGAAGCGAGGGGTCTCGGGGGAGGGGGATCGAATGTGTTTTGATACTCGACGAGATTGCAAGTCTCTCCCTGTCTAGTACGGGAAGTTCACTTAGATGTGAGCTCGTGTGGAGACTTGATTACGAAGTATACTTAATTATTCGCCCCACTTCATGCGACGTACGTTTGGCGAGCTGTGTAAGGATCGCTCGTAAAGCAGGCGGTACACTTATTTGCATAGAACGGATCAAAATCCACAAAATCTAAGACGTTGTACCAATTAATATGATAAGTATTAGGCATGTATTTATTTCTCCCTTTTTACCAGTAAATGTATGTTTCGTATACTCGTGTATCTATGTATTTATTTATGTTTGTACCAATTGATCAGGTAATTGGAATAAAATTTTCAGTGCTTGTTGAATCTATCACAATTTTCTTCACTAAGGTACACTGTTAGAAAATGCCTCGAGTCATTAAGACCGCTCATTGTATTCACTATTTGAATTTTTAATGAAGGATAAAGAGATGAAAAGGTTATACTGAAAACTATAGGTCGAAACCCTGACTCTTAAATGGTTTCGTAAACTTTTACAAAAGACTTAAGAATTACCGCTAATGAATATTTTAGCGGCTTCTCGTTATTAATGATTTAGTTACATAATAAATAGAATATGATATTGCTACAATCTTTAGCGATATCCCACTGCAGGATCACTAGTCGATATCGGTTGCTCTTTGTAACTGAGATAACACGCAATATTCCAGTTTTTTACAATTCCATCCTGTTATTAATAAATAAGTAATTCAAGTCTTAATGGTCCAAAATTGTGTAACAGAGTGACAATACAATGTACGGTTGAAAATTGTGATTTTTAAGTATAACAGGTTAATTATAATGTAACGCGTAATGTTTATTATGATGTTAAGTGAGCACAACATGACATCCCAAGAAGACCTTGCAATATAATAATAAATACTTTGGAATAATATAAAAATAGAAAGAGATAGATATAAAATTGTAATATAATGGTTTCCAAGATGCATGCATCTTCCAAAGGTTGACTGTTAGAGAATGGTATTTAGGATTAAGTCCACCTATTGTAACATGTTGAAACAATAAAGGATAAATAAATTTTCTACGTGTGTCCACAGGCTTACATAAACTTCGCTTGAGTCGTTGAGCTAGTCTTGTTTATATTTGTTTTAATAAACGAATGAAAATCGCTACGGCAAAGAGCTAAGGACTGCCGTCTCCCTACTCTTGCCTCTATAAGTTTCTTTGTTTGTAGTTACCTTTTAATATTTTATGATTACACAACTAAAAACGTTTGCTAAGTCACCTACCAGGTATAATATAACTAGCTTTGTAGTTTCCATTAAGGCGTGTCTAGTAGTATTTGTTGTATAAGAGTGAAGTTTCTGAGTGTAGTGTCTTTGTTCGCCCGTTATAAATACTACTCCCTACTATAGTACGATAGATGTCTATACGGGAATAATATTTGAGATACTTTTTATTTTTTTTGTCTATTTTAGTATATTATTAGTTATAGGTAACATATTGATAGAGTTTTCTGTTTTATTTTCTCATTATACTGTAGTGGAGATAGATGTCTTCAAGACAACTGTGAATAGGCATCTTCTAGGTTGGTGCGCTCTCCCATTTCACCGTGCTTGTCTATGAGATCATAAAATATGATATCAGTATATCCATTTATCAATTACACTTTGAAACTTCGTTTTAAATTCGGCTTCAATGCCTGTCGACAATGGCCATGTCTTTCGTTTTACTAAAGCCCATCACTGATGGCGACTAATTACTTTTTAATAGACGTTTCGCTTTCTCATTTCTTGCCCGTCTTTGTAAACAAATACATGTCGGAAATGGCTGTAAAGTGGCAACATCGGAACGCCAGCGTCACCTAGTGGCGCTCGATGAAGTTAGAGTCTAATGGCCGACCGGGAGCGCAAGCGGACAGCACAGTCTTACGTTGGCAGTCGGCAGAGGCAGACGTCTCTAAAATCATCTCGCGTTCCTAAAGTGCTACGATTCCTTGCTTAATTAATTTAGTTTAGTAACTGTTCATTTAATTCAGTAATTGTAATAAGTTTGATCAAACAATAAACTGTGTGTTACTATCAAGACTTCATTTTATTCCCGTGCTAACATTCCCACGGAAGCCCTCAGTAGGTTATCCTGATACGATAGGCGAGAAATAACGCACCCGCCTCCGACATACATATGTCCAAGCTGGAGAAAAACTTTGTCAATAGTATCAGCCATTGCTTTGCGGAAATCCATTGTCATTAATTTGCTAT
>DWJN01004209.1:0-12663 GCA_018248895.1 Carystus phorcus
GTGGTCGAGCTCCACACCGCACGTGGCGCACGTGAAGTGGTATCCGTGGTACACTTCCCCGCGGTAGCGCAGCGGCTCACCGTCGATCACGCCACTGCATAATAGTTAATTGGTTAGTTTGTCCTATAGTTGACTGGCAGATAAAGCTTTTTTTTCACAGTAAGGCATAAGGCATTATGGTGAGCCCACTAACTTAGAAGGTGCCTATTCACTCTTGCCTACATTATATATAAACTTTTAGCGTTAAGTCCGCCTTTTGTTCCTTTATAGTTTTAAGTTCAATAAAGAATAAACATAAGTATAGCCATGGTGTGGTTTGTTCCTATTACATAATGTGACCTTACCAGATCAATGCAGTCGATATATTTTATATTTAAAATTCTTAGTTATTGATAAATGGACTTTACTGATAAAATTCAGTTTCAGCAGTATGTTAACTTACAAAACCAAATAGAATTTCGTGAACGTTTTAATTTTTCTAAGGGGAATTTCAGACAGTTAATCTAAAATTAATTAATATACTTATATAAACTTAATTTATGCATGATTCAACATAAGCGTAAGAACCTTTTTTAGGGGAAAAAAATATTAATTTCTAGCTGATTTAGTTAAATAATAGTAATGAGATTCATACGAGTTGTTCGGAAAACTGTTACACAAGAACTTACTGGCACTTATGGCATATGTAATTCTGCAGCCCATCAGCCTTGATGCGCGCGTTACAGGCATGGCAGAGCGCCCGACCCGCATGCTTAATAAATCCAGCGTCAGCTAGTTCCACATTGCACTCCTCGCAACGGAAACACCCTGGATGCCAGTTAGCGTTCATCGCCTTTATCACACGGCCGATAACAAACTCTCCTGTTAAAAAAAAATGTGTAAATATATTATTTCTTACTTATTCCATCAGATTTCGATTAAATGAAGATTTTTAAACATAATAGGGACATTGTTGCAATTTCATAAGTGAAAGTTTTATTATTATGATATTTTTACCTTAAAGAAAGACCTAGATTAGGGAGTGTTAGTATATGATGGAGATTACAACCATGAGTATAACCAACATGATTTTTTGTTACTGAAGAAAGTAACAAGCAAATTGGAGGACAGCACATATAGTACATTTTTATAAATCAGTTAAATCAGTATGAGTACATTATTAACATACCACACTTATTGCAGCAGGGTGCAAATAGAACTTGGAAGTCACGCTCACAATATTTGCGCCCTTCAAATTCATAAAACACTCCCTCGGGGAATACTCGGAAACATTGCGCACATCTGAAATCATACAATATAATAATTTTTCCTAATTAGGTAAATCAAAAATGAATTTAACTGAAAAATATGCTTATATTTTGTCTTTACTACACAACTCAGATGCAATGTCTAATGCATAAACATATGAGCTTATTCATTGTATTTGTTAAAGTGTAACGAAGATCTGTAGTATCATTAGAGTATGTAGTAATTATTATTTATCATAACAGGACCAGAAGCTTAATGTGCCCTTTGAAGCATGGAACAGCTCAAGTAGTCACTAGCGGTCACCCAAACAGGTACCAACCGCTCCCTCAGTTGCTTAAGTCTGTTGATCGCTTAAGATAGACATGAGCAGCCAGGTTATAATCACTTCAATTGATTTAATTAGTTTATTCTATTATTATTTTGTTGTGATTTACTTACACAAAACAATTAGTATGCCAAAGTTCACCATTGGAATTGACAATTTTTTCATTGGGTTCAAAGCCATCACCGCAGCGGGTGCAGAACATATTGTCCAAAGACATGGTGGCTAATCTGAAATGGAAACATAAAATATTAATTCTGTTACATACCAGATTCCAAAACTGAATGTGAAGTTCTGTATTTACAGGCAAAATACTTCAAATATAATTACAACAGGAAAATTATCAAGTTTCCTTATAGCCATATATTCCGTAAGCCTATGAATATAATTCAACTGTTTATGTGTATGTTTCTAAACCCATAAACAGTCAGACAATTACATGTAATAATTTTTTTTTTATATATTGTTAATTATTTGTATTGTATGGGAATCAGGTTGAATATAAAAAGACAGTTAGAATATAGAATGTGTTCCACATTAACAACATCTGTTGAATCCACCCAAATATATTAAAAAAACATTATTTTTTCATCCATATATCATTGGATATATAGCAAAGCCAATTGTTATTTTAAGGTTTTAGACATTTATTCTCATTTATTTTCATTTAATTATTTGTGATATCATCATTAAAAAAGGAGGTTAGTCATAATACTTTAGCTGCTTGACTTTCGCATCATTTAAACTTTTAGTCTGTTTAATTAGGAAAAATATAATTGTGGTTCAACCATAAATATCAAGTTTTAAATTTAGTAATAGCAGTGAAATATTGACCTGGAATGGAGTTAATTATGTGAAGGTTAATTAGGGATGTCAGAATAATTTATATTTCTTGTCATGAAGGTTTTGTTTGCAAAACAAATAACAATATTTATTTCATATTTAAATAAGCGATTATGATGACCATGAAATGAGATTTATTATTAACATCGTTAGGATATGTAGTTGATTTAAACAAAATGTGTAGGCTGATCAGATTCAATGACCACTCCCACATTTGAATCTTGCTTACCCTGGCATTTTCACCTTATATGGAATGGCACAGAGGAACACGATTTAACTTTCTGTTGAAAACAAAATTAATACCAATAAACGAAAAATGTTATAGTTCGAATCATCTGCAAACTTGTTGCTATTAGTACTACTGCTACAGTAGGTACCTATTACACATGACGCAATCTTCTCAAAAATAGCTCTGAAGAGAATCTGAAAATGCATCGTTTATACTCACATATTAAATACAAATGCAGTAAAACATCAAAAGTTTTAAGTATTGATTTATTACATCAACATGTTTGTTAATTCCCGCAATATATTTTGCACTTTTATTAATTAAAATATAATTAAATAAATAAAACAACAATTCGCTTCTAAAATTTTGATTAATTCACTTCCAATCACAGAGCAAGTAGAGATACCATAGACCGATGATTCTAAAGAGTAAAAAGTATTAAGTATACAGACTAGGTAGAGATTGATAAAAATTAAAATACAACAATATATAATTATATACAATTATAATACATTTTACTTCACAGACTTTATTTAACACTTAACCACAGAGTAAAATCGATCCATTTACACCCAAAATTACATATGTATAAATACCTACATAATACTTTTTTTGTTAGTTTAATTTCGGTCTTTAACGCTCAGCCAAAGACTCAATATCAAATGTCTTTGTTACGTAGTATCTCTACCTGGTCTGTGGTCTTTGTCAATGTCAAATGTCAATGTCATAACACAATTGTGTATTATTCGTAATTTTAGAGATACTTTAGAAGTGTAGAAATTATTTAGCTTATTTATTAATTATATCTTTAGTTTTTTTTTTACCTATATAATTAGGTAAAACGTAACAATATTTTGAAGTAATATAAAAAGCATTGTTCAATTTTTAATTCAATGAAAAGGACTAGAAACGATGCAATTAAGGCTGCTGTTACTTCCTACTTAGAGCGTCGAAACTATCCTGTGAGATAAATACTATTCAAAAGTTGCTATGAATGCAATTGAAGACTGCATATTGTAAAGTGGTGTATTGTTTTAGGAAATAGATGTCTTTAATCATACTAATTCCTCGTGTCGGAGTGCCGAAGAAATGGCGGTTGCCACTATTGTTCAATGCGAGGCGAGTCGTGCCAATTCAATTCTCTTTTCTTGCATAAACAACGATCCAGGCCAGTATGATGTACAGTATACTAGGTAATCATAATTTGTTGTTGTTTACTATTAATTATTATAATAAAGTTTCTAAATAACAATATGTTTATAATAAAATTTTAGATAGATCATGGTTGACAAATATAATATAATCTTAATGTATACAAATTACGTGTCACGGTGTTTGTCCGCGATGGACTCCTAAACTACTTAACCTATTGAATCAAATTTTACACATCATGTCCAGTTTGATCCAACTTGAAAGATAGGACAGCTTACATCTCAATTAATACTGGCAATATTATTTTATTGTAAATTATTTGTTTAATATCTTAAAAAGATTTTTGTTTCATAAGATTGTAACAGATGGCAGTGTAAGATAATTGACAAAATTGAGTATGTAAACCTTAGTCACAGCAACAGGTGGCAGAGTCTGTTAGGTAATATATGTTGCAGAACAATCTCTGCTGGGTTAACTCGTAAATAAATATATCAATCTTGTGTCTGATCAATATAGTTTTTCATATCTAAACCAGAGAATTATCAACAAATTTGCTAAAGACATCAGTGTTATATCTCCTACCATTTCAGAGTCCATAAAAGACAAATTTCTAATGAATCTTCTGGGAATGTATATCTATATTCTTAAGTTGAAGATCCTTGGGCTACACTTTTTAAAGCAAATTCTGCTCTATTTTTAGGTTACTATTAATATAGTAGACATATATTAGTACTCTCTATATTAGTACTTTCTTTTCAGGTTGGTAAATTATATAAAAGAAATTGATGATGATAAAGTAAAAAATGAATTACTAGGGTTATTGACACCATTACTTTGCCATTTGTATTTGGAGATGTTGCGTGGAGGCCATGGAGGAGCAGCCCAAATGTTTCTTAAAAGACATTCAGCATCACTACCTCAAAAAGAATTATCGTACCATCAACCAATTGATGGAAACTTACCCTCTGCCCTTTATAGACCTAATAGCCTGGAGCAGTTATTTAATTCATTGCAAAATGGTACAATTGACAATGAAACTCCTGAAAAGGATTATATGAACCAGTTACTAGATGACATAGGAACAGTTTATACATTGCAGGAGATAGAAACTAGACCTACTGTAGCTGCATTCAGGTAAGTTTTTAAACCTATGCCGATGGCAATGGCTATGGTAAAAATGTGAGACAAACTCTATGTTGGATATTTTATTTTAAAATTCTTATCTCTATGACATTTGTGAAATATTTGTCTGTTTATTTTGCCTCCTTCAACATTATGTACCAAAAATTAACAAATTCAAATGATAAAATGTGGTCATGAGTATTTTTATAGGATATATGTTATGAGGGTTTTTTATGTTACTAGCCTACAAACAAGCAAATGAATCACATGATGACAAACTGTCACCACCCCTCATGGACATGTCTTGCGTTCCAAGATAGAAGTATAATTATGTAGTAGAACATACAAATTAGGATACCGGTTCTGTCAAACAATTAGTAACAATTCATATTTTATTTTGAACATACAATTTAAATATGTGAAAGAGACAAAACATTAAGTGATTTGTAATATTGATAGCTTTATTAGAAATATTAGAGTACATAGATATCTTCCTGATTTAAAGAATTTAAAAGAATGTTCCCTAAATCAATTATATTGACTTAGCATGGAATTATTCAGGATTTATATACAAGTGTCAATTAATGCCAATGAAGCAGAGCAATGGCAAGTTTATTACCTTACCAATGTGACTAACTAAACAAAGACTGGCTTACGCTCCATTCTTTTATGTTGTTATCAACCAAATATTCCTGAATATGGACATATTTTAGATACACAATAACTTGTTTGTTAATTTTATTTTAGATCGTGCAAATACGACATTTACTTGTCACAAGATTCCCTCAATACTTTAAAGGCGTATTTAGCAAGGCATGGCCATGTACTTCTCATACAGGTTCTGCAAACTTGGTTCCACATTGATATTAATGATGATAACAATAAGAATATGGTAAGTAACACAACATACATAAAGTAAGTTATACAAATTAAAGTTATATGAATTTGATAATCCAAATCCTGACTGATATTGGAAGAATATAGAAATGTTAAGGGAAAAGTTAATTATTTCTAAATGCATAATTTAATTAAATTTTCTTTTCCTTAGTTATATAAGGTTGTTTGTTGTGTTTACCTTTTTATAAACAAGTGTGAATTATAATATAACTGTGTGATCTATAATATAATAATCCAAATTATTTTAAAGGAAGATGATGAAGATCAGCCTGAAGAAGAAATCAATGTGGCTACATCAAACTGTGAAGACAAGGGGAAAGATGCCAATGGTAAATATGCTTTGCCATTTGTTACTTCCAATAGAAATGCGAAAGATTTTGTATAAAATCCATATTTTCTCATTTCAGATATCTTCTCAAAGTGTAATGGTCATGCAGAGTACCAATCTGTCGATAAAGAAATAAATGATTTACAAGATGCTATAAGAGGAGTGAGAGAGTCATTAGCGCCACTTAAATTATATAAAATTGCTGTACCTGATTCATAGTAAGTAGCAATTGTTGCCCAAGATGTTTAATTAAAATATTGATTCTGAAAAAACAATGATTTTTGTGATTACATAAGTAAATTTGGAACATAATCTCTAATATTTTCCCATGTCACAGTGGTTTTATTTGAAATCTGTTGATACAACATGGCGGATATTAACTATGAAATAGAATAAAAGCCATAAAATTTTTGTATAAAGCAGTATTTGAATAGCAATATTATTATGTTGCTTATATTTGAAAGTTACTAATATAATTGCTATTTCAAAGTTATTAATATCATTGGTAGAAAATCAAGGGTGCATTTAGCTTTGATATGCATATGAATTGATAGTGGTACCATGGCTTTAAGTGAGAGATAAAGTTTTAAATGTATTTATTCAATGTTTCCAAATACTGACCAATAACTGTACAATGGTTTATGTATTAATAATGCTTTTTTAATTCAATGAAACTTCTTTTCCAGTTTAGTATGCGCCAAAACAGATAGTAATTGTAATATGTTATGTGGTGGCTTTAGTAATTCAGAAATTCGACTATGGGATTTAGGACAAAATAATTTGAACAGAAGAATTAACAGAAATATTTCTGAAATTGAATTAGCTTGCAATGTAACATCAGATATAGACTCTCCTGCTCAGAATCTCTTGTAAGTATTATTATAATGTACATTTAGTAATAGTTAAATAGTTTTAATAGTAATAAAATTATCTTTAATGCTATAATAATCAAAATGCTCATTTCGGCGTGCCACATAACGACCGCGGTTGTTGTGGTCGAGACGAAAACGTCACACGTCAAACTCATGACGTCATGACTAACGCTCATGCGACGTTCACCGTGACCATCCTAAAAGGTGGGACAAAGTGTCCGTTCCAGTCGAGTTTATGACCGTAATGCTCACAAGCTAGTGGAACGGGAAAAACTGCCTTCGTGAGAGTGATGTCGTGGACGCTTAGTGGAACGCGGCCATAGACAAGCAAAGGTCACCACACTGGCCAATAGATGACCAGATGCCACATACATTTTTCTGTATTTCAAAAACAACCTGAATGGTAATAACGTTTATTGAGCTAAGAAGCTATCTTGTGTCATACAATAAGGCAAAGGAGTTCAATTAATTATACCCATATCCAGTTTCCTACACTGATTCTGTTCACCTAGGCACGTGATATCAAAATGTTACTTGTAATATACACACAATTGAAGAAATACATATTATTATGTGTGATATAAGAACAATTTAAACTCTGTTCAAATGACAAATGTGACTACTAAAAAGTATAAAATATTCCTAATACTGCAGTATTACAGTATTTCTTTAACAATTATGTAAATATTATTTTCAGCCAAATAGGTACTGGTATTGCATTGAGAGGGCATTCAGGCCCAGTGCAAGCATGCAGTATTTTGTCCCGAGAAAAATTAGTTCTTTCTGCATCCCATGATAACACTATGAGAGCATGGAGACTCTCAGATTATTCTTGTGCTTCAATATACAGGTAATATATAAACAACAATTTTAGAATGGACCATCGGTTTTCCAGTTATTGCTTAGCTCTCTCTACACCAATCATATTGAAGTAATTAACACAATATTTTTAAGTATCTCTGTATAGGTTCAGTAGAAAAATAAATTTAAACAGACAGGAGGGTAAAATTTGTTTTGATTATATTTTATTACTGACTCTTAGCTTATACTGTTTGAGATTTAATTAAACATATAATTATTTTTGTAAAAATATCAGATCAAAGTGATATGAATAAAATAGCGATATGTCCAAACGAATGCCTGTCAGGGGAAATTATACTTACAGCCTTAACTGCTCCCATGAACTAAATTAGTTAATATAAGTTTTTGAATATTTCATTTCAGAGGTCACAACTACCCTATTTGGTGTATGGATGTTTCAAAAAACGGTCTCTTCATCGTAACCGGATCTCATGACAAAACTGCAAAGCTATGGTCCCTGGAAAGGACTTTCCCTATTAGAGTATTTGCAGGTCACACTTCTGACGTCACTGTATGTACTATACTAATAATTTCGAATACGTACAGTTAACACAAGGGCGGTTATATCACCTACTTACCTTAATTTTTTTTCGACTTTAGTTGACCATTATGGTCAAAGCTGACAGTTAGCAAACGAGCAAATGGGGTAGGATCATGATGTTATGTGCTCACCGCCAGTACAACGAGGAGGTTTATTGACTCGCTAGCTAAAAAAAAATATCTCTAAGGAAAGTACCTAATAAGAAGGCAGGCAACTAGAGAACTTTATAAATGAATATGACTATTTTCGGGAATACATTGGTTAATGAAATTTAACAAAAGGATCCTATTTCGTCTGTCATATAGCAATAGAGATTTCTATATACGTCAGCGTTATATACATAGAATCATTTGCTAAGGTACCTATTGTGCTTTATTTTTAGTGTGTAAAATTTCATCCCAACGAAGCGTACATAGCGACGGGAGGTGCCGACCGTAGCGTTCGTCTGTGGACAGTGTGCGACGCTCGCTTCGTAAGAGTCCTGTACGGCCATCGGGGTGTCGTGAGGACTTTAGCTTTTTCGCCCTCCGGGAAATACTTGGCTAGTGCTGGTAATTTTTATACTAATGTTACAATAAAAAAAATTAAATAAGTCGACGTTACTAGTTTGGCGTTTTTTTTAATAGATGTCATTGTTTACAGGTGATGAGAAAAAAATTAAAGTGTGGGATTTAGGTGCTTGCACATGTATAAATGAATACAAGGGGCATCACGGAAAAGTTACAGCTCTCGATTGGTCTGCTGTGGGCAAGCCTAGTATCACGAACAGGATAGCAGCAGACCCTAATGATAAAAATGTAGACACTTCAATTTTGTGCTCTGCTGGAATGGATGGAATTGTAAAAATTTTTTGGGATAGCAATATGAAGAATAAGTATGTGGATATTTTACTATTACTGTACTAATAACAAAACTAGATCTTATAATAATCTCAATGTCAAATGTTTGTTCAAAATTTCATAAGTGTTGTCAATACAGATACCAAAATAAATGAAAAACCATTGTTTTTCAATTCGGGTAAATAGTTGTATTTTTACCGAAGCATAGGCGAGGGCGGGTTGCTGATTAATGCAAAATTTTAAGTGCCGTCAACCCATTAATGGCCCACTACAGGGAATGGGTTTCTCCTCATCAGTGAGCAGGTGTAGAGCATACACCACATTGCTCCAACATGGGTTGATTCATGGATAAATTTAAAGTAAAACAATGAAATTACACAGCTGAAACCTAGGAGCTATGGGGTTGTACTTTTTATAGAATTATATCGCCATATCCATAAAAACATCTAATCAGTACAAATTGTCAAGCTACACTAAAAAATTCTAAATACCACATGTCTATTATTAAATATGTATGTTAGGGTTGTAGACTATACAGGTTTTTTAATGGATATGTAAATTGTATTATATAGTTTTATTTTTTTTATAGGCAGGGGTTGAATCAAGAATTATCCACTTCAACTTACAATACAAAGTGTTCATATTTAGTGGATGTACAAGTATATCCAGACTGGATGGTGGCAATTGGAGCAAAAAGATAATTTAAGTGATAAATAAACATTACAATATTCCAAAAAAAATATTTTATTTTTCCTTTTCAATTTGGATTAAAAAGTTAAAACAATATTGTTGATGGTACATTATTTGGACTACATTAAACATTTAAACTACAACAAAGAATGACAGCTCTGATATCTTGATGTGATCTCATTCAGAGAATGAATAGTCTCATTTATTTAGGAATAGATAACTTATTTGTCTAGAACTGGTTAACTGGAAGGCAACACATATGAAGTGGTCAAAGTTGCTCATAGAAATATTATTATATCATTACATGAAATATTTTTGGGAAAATATTGTTCAATACTAACATGCTTTGATAGTTTTCTAATTTTGTTAACACAATTGTCAAGGCACAATTTGAATAAATCTATGATTTTAAAAACCAGTTATAATTTCTTAAAAAAATTTGTTAGTGTTGCTTGTTTGCCTTTTTGGGGTGGGGAGACCTTTTTCTTGGATGCAGTAGGTTTTTTCTTAGGTGAAAGCTCATTTTTAATATCTTTAACTTGGGGTAGTTTTTCTTGGACTGTAACTTCTTCCTCATTTTCAGAACAGCTCTCAAAAACTTCAACTTTTTTAGTAAGAATATATCCTTCTTCATCAGTATATGTTTTATCAACAAGTTTACGTCGTTTTTTAGGATTAGTAATCCCAGATTTAATTAAAATATTGCTGACAGTGGGTGTTGGAGGTATTTCATTTTCTGAATCATTAGTAACAGGATTTTGTTCTTCATTACACTCATCTACAAATGGATCATTATTTTCATTTTCACTTTCACTGTCTGATACATGTAAAACTCTCTTTCGTTTTTTGTCCACTTTTGAAGTTCTCTTTATTTGTTTCAAAATTTTGTTACTATTTTCCTCTTTTTCAACATTAACTTTGACAGCAGGTATTTCGTCATCAACTTCCATTTTCTCACTTTTTGCTATATTCGTCTTTGTTTCTTGTTTTGTTTCTTTACCATTCAAAGATTTTTCTTTCACTTCTTTTTTATTCATATTGTTATTTGTTTTGTTGAAAAATCCAGCTATTCCTTTTTGTGTTTTTATGCCATTTGTTGAATTGATTTTTGGTTTACTGTTATTTATTGGTTTTATAGTTTCTTTTTTGGGCGAGACTGTTTCTTGTTTTATGACTGGATCTGACTTTGATTCATTTTCCTGTTTTGATAGGAGTTTTATTTCATTACATCCATTATGAGTTGTAATTACCTCTTTCTTGATATTCTTTGAAGATATGGGCAAGGATTTGCTCTTCTCAGGTAAAATTACATCTTGACTATTTGATTTTAAATCCCCTATTTCATCTATTGTTCGCTTATGACATTGCTTACTTTTTATTAGGCCAGAACAAAGTGCAATGTCTTCAAACTTATTAACAGTAAGATACGCAGCAGTATCTAGGCTAGGACGGCCTATTGTAACACTGTATATGTGTTCGAAAAAAATGTTTTTAAAATGTTTCTTCACCTTTGGCACGTCTTGCTCTGAACATACTATTGTTCGAGCGTTATTGTTATCAGTCGCGCCGCTTATAATATAGCATACATTTAATTGGTGATCCGAATTTTCTTGTCGAACCTGCTCAACTAATCTTTGAAGCAATATTTTGCTTGAATTGACATGTACACATAATTCCTTACTGATTGATACATATGTAAGTAACTTGCCTTCATCTAAAAGTGTGCTTTTCAACAAACTTTTATTCACTTCAAATAAATCTTCCATCATTTTTAATATCCATAGGCGGCGGAATTTAGAACAAGAAGAATGGTATTGAATTAAAAACTAAAAGCCGCCTAAGCCAAACTCATGGAATGACATTTAAATAAAGTAAAAAAACAGACGTTAACGTTAGACCATTTGATGTATAAAATGACACTTGGCATTGGGTAGGTACGCGGGAACGATCACTCAATGTCAACTGTAGTATTTAATGTGGCACAGACGAATGTGGAATTGGGTAGGTAGGTACCCAGTTGACAGTATTAAAAATAAAGTGTTTGCTATAGAAATTTTTATACATTATGAATTATAAAAACCTTCTGCAGTTAAATCACTAGAAAATAACTATTACTTTATTCGAAAATCCATGATTAGAAATATACTTTTTATACGTTGGTCATGTTTTGGTTTTGGTGTAACGATGTCGTCATTTGGCGTTAAAAATCTGTCTGCCGACATTACTTTCTTTTCTGTTACTCAATTAAATCACGTCACCGAAGGCATTAGACGTCATTATTGTTCTTTAATGTTACCTAAGGTTAAGAAAAAAACTCCTTGGGAGTTTCTTGTTTTAAGACCATAACATATTGATGAGTGTTGTTTCACTTTCAAAAAGTATTAAAAAAGTCAACTTCTTGTAAATTTCACTACTTACAATATAACGTAATTCTGGACGCATTCATAAAGAAAAAAAGTAGGTGGGTATCTACATACTGCAGATATTATTAAAAAATTAATGACATTTAAATAATGGTGTACTACAAAATGATGCACTTGAACAATTTATGAATTTGGTCTCGGAACTGGGATATTAAACCAAAATCAATAACAATAAAATAATAGGTTTGAAACTAAATGACGTTCTAACAGTCCCTAGTGACTGAAATAAAATGACATAATTCTTAAGTCGATATCGTTGTTGCAACACCTACCCTAGAGACCAAAGAAATCCAACG
>DWJN01004210.1:0-12658 GCA_018248895.1 Carystus phorcus
CAATAGGGATCAATATGATTTAACTCTTTATTGTAAGCAGCCAAACAACGATTGAGAAAGGAATTAGAGGTGAAGTTAGTACTAGACGTAGGAACAGCAAATAAATTATTGGGTCTGCGAATACTTTTGGTAGGTATTTTCAAGTTGATTTTTTCCAAGATGTCAGGGGAATCGATAAGGTTATTTAAGATTTTGTATAGGAACATGTAGTCGCGGTATTTTCGACGTAGATACAGAGGTAAAATATTGTGTTTTTTTAATGAGTCATTATACGATACAGATTTACACCCCACCCTGTATTCTAAAATCCTTAGAAACGTTTTTTGAATTCTTTCAATTCTATCGATATGACATGTTTGATAAGGACTCCAGATCACAGAGCCAAAATCCAACAACGATCGTACTAACGAATAGTATAAGATCTTGTAGGTAGATGCATTCTGAAAAGGTTTACATGTTCTGAGTAGGAATCCTAATTGCCGGTTGGACCTTTGGATTATATGATCATAGTGGTTTTTAAATGACAGTTTGGAATCTAAGAATATAATTTGTCCTGGAGAGGTTATTATTATTAATTATTAGCAAGTAGGTACCTTTGTAGGTGCCTCGATTAAAGAAACTGATTTTTATTTCTTCCTTTTTAGTGGTGCCTTCCATTGTGAAAGTGTGTTATCGCTCGCGCGTGGAATCCGCTCACCCAGTAAAAAGCTATCGACCTACACACATTAAAAAAACCTACAAACGAATTGACAACCTACCCTTTTTTTGAAGTCGGTTAAGAAAACGAATACAGACTATTCAAACCATTTGATAGGTATCGGTGTTTGAAAATCGAAAGATTTCCAATTCTGCTAGCCGGCCGAGGTATTACTGTAGGACGTGTCATAAATCATTGATGTCATCTCTTCCCTCCGTCAGACGATTCGTCGAAAATAAGCTTTGACATAGATATGCAAACTATCCTTTCAGTGTAGCATTTTTATCGTATATATCGTAAGAAACCGGCCAGTTTGCTCGTAGATCTTCTTGGGAACATAACATAAATATTGCCTTGCCTTCAACCATTGGCCCACTACTGAGCACGGGTCTCTCCTCAACACTGAGGAGGTCTAGAGCATACTCCACCACGATACTTCAATGTGGATTGGTGGAGAGTTTAGTGGTCAGCCCAAGTGTCGGATGTTTTTAAAGCGCCCGAAGGTCTAGACATGCCATGACGACTGCTATGTTCATAGCAACCGGTACCGACGGCTTAACGTGCCCTCCGAAGCACGGAAACGCTCAAGAAATGTTTGTCACTAGCGATCACCCATCCATGTACCGACTGCGCCCGCAGTTGCATAACTCTGTCGATCGCTTAGGAACGATGCGAGCCGCCGCGCTATGAGGGTTACAATAATATTAGTGTTAAGTAATTAATGTTAGTACTGGTATTATCATTATGAGGCATGTCTGTATAGCTATAAACCTCTTATTTGAGTCAGCTTATTGAGAGCAACTCAGTTTTCTTCTCACTCACACATACATACACATAGTCATTTACAAACTCCGACAAAAAACAAGGAATATGCACGTTTCAAAACATCCGCATAAAGCAGAAATAGTGAGCAACCATTACCTTTAAAACACACTTAAACTAGTTTACTTAGTCATACAGCAATAAACTTCAGCAGTCACCCGATTCAAGAATTTGATTTGCATTAAATTCCCCGACCGTCGACGCAAGCAGTAATTTGAAGGGCAAACATTTCCTGAACCTTCGGTTTATGTCAAATCGAAACCAAATCCGTAAGTCCCCTACGCAGATAGTGGTCGGCCAATCTAACTAAAGTTATTTAACTTGCGAGATAGCGAGGAAACTTGACTCAGCAGACCCCAGATGTGTCACAGTGGGGCATTACTCAGTGATCTGTTAAAGCTGGAAAGTGTTCGAATAAGTTACCTATTTGAATTATGCCTACGTAATAAGTGTTCAGATTATACAAGTATCTCTTAATAAAACCTATTTTTCTTCAATCCAACTCACTATCTTGCAATGTTATGAATAACTAAATAACATTCGTAATTCACTTAACTGACTTAACTGACATTATAAACTTCTTTGCTTAATATCCTGAGACAAAATTCCAAACCTCAGTAATATATCTTATATATCAATCAATCAAAGTATTATATGTAAGATAACAGATTAAAATTGTAAATAAACGTAAATAATTATGTATTGCTTCGATATGAATAAATCTTGTTCTTATCATAAAGCAGTGGTGAACCTACATAGTATTAAACTGCTCTATGCTCGAAATTTGAAAATAGAAGATAAAAAAAATATTTAGATAGACATGAGAGTTCATACAAAAAAGCCTTCTTATTTTCACAAAATTAAGTAATCACATTCGAAAGAATAACATGTGGCCACACCAGGATTAATTCGTAACTAATTTTATTTTCTAATGTCACGTTTTATGTAAGTGGCCAGTATCGACAGAACAACAGAAAAGGGCTATTATACATTGTATACAAAAATAATAAACCTTTTTAATACTCTGAGATAATAGTATAATAGCCCTTTTTCTCTGTCGTTTGCCAATCGATTTTTTAAGCTATTTATAAATAGGCTACGAGTGAACGTTAACTGACCTTTTTTCCTTGGGTTTGTAATATTTTTTTGTAAGCTGATAACTTTTTATGTAATTTAGTGAAATCTTTCGTGAAATCTATAATATTTCAATTATTTTGAACTGGCAATATAAGTACTTCGATGTGTAAATGTTCTCAAATAAATAATTAATGAAAATACGCAAATTTTTAGGTTTTGCAATAATGATTATTTCCGGATTCCAACCACTAGTAGTTTTACTAACTGGTGCATATTAGTTTCAAACGCTGTTTTTGTAGTAACCCCATTATTTCGCCTGTTATAATTAGCCGAAATTAATAATCCAAACGCAACATTACAGCTACAGGTTATTATTATTTTTAAGCAATTAAAATTATTTTTTAATAGCTGTGCTAATAATTAACTAAAGTTTTAGCCTTAAAATTTAATAGTTTTTATAAAACTAATTTTTCAAAATATTCAACGAGATGACGATTTTGCTTTCTTACTTAATGCTATTAAAACTAACATTTAATATTTAGTGCCACACATATTAGTGATATTCTGAGCTTAGAACAATTAGACAAACAGAAAAAATTCTAACAACATTTTCTTTTCCTTTATGTCAATGAAAACTGTCAATAATATAATTTTTCATACATTTTCCACATATACATACATAGCAATCAGTTACACTTTTGTTGTATCTGTAGATTGATTATACTAGTAGATATACTACCATGTCCAGTAACAGATATTTTCCAACAAATATAACACTCATCAAATTGTGTACACTATAAACGAGTGTTGTGAAACTATCATTTTAAAGCTCTATAAATCAATGGTTGGGTTCACCAGTAATATTATTGTTCCCACGAGTCTAATTAGTTACAATTAGTTAAATCGATTAATCAATATAATAAACTTGGTCTATGACAACTTTCGATAACCAATAAGACTCGTGTTTTTCATGGAAAAATTTAAATTAATCTTTATGTAAAACCAACTGACCCCAGCAAACGTTGTTTTGCCATATAAATTATTTTTTAGAACTATTTTCATGAACATAAAAATGGTTATAGTGGGTAAACCTTAAGATCTAGACATATGCTGACGCAGCCTTTTATTTAGAACTTTTAGAGTGATGCCTTTGATGCTTGGAAGATATTTCTTAACATTATTTCATCTCTATTTATATCTATTTACCTTTCCATCCTTCTATAAATTTAATTCTCATATAATCTTTTTACTTGTGGAACTCCCATCTGTCTTGACTATCTCAGTCCGAATACTCTTCATCTGTTTTAACAATATTGTAATATATGATTTTTGAGTAACTTTTATCGTTTACTCAGCGCACGCAAGGAAAGCTCTAAATTTTGCCGTTTACGCAATATTTTTTATTGCTGCTCCTATCTTATTCGTATTAGTGTGATATAATATCGCCTTCCTCCATAAGTGGACTATCTTAGACTAAAAGATTTTTTTAATTCGGTACAGTAGTTTAGGAATTAGCGCGTTCAAACAATCAATCAAACAAACTCTTCAGTTTCATATTATTACTATAGATATTTACCGTAGCGAAGCGAGAGCGATCACTAGTGTATTATATACTTGTACTAGCGACTCTTCCCGGCTTCGCACGGGCGCAATGCTGATACTAAATACACTACAGAAAGACTGTAAACGTATTATACATATAAACCTTCCTCTTCAATCACTGCATCTATTAAAAAACCGCATCAAAATCCGTTGCGTAGTTTTAAACATTTAAGCATACATAGGGATACAGGGACAGAGAAAGCGACTTTGTTTTATACTATGCTAAGATTATTCTTTAACTAAAAATAAGTTCCTATCGAAGTACACCGCATCTCACAGCCAGGTTTACAGTAATTCTGTTCTAACTGTACAGCGTGGCGCAGTGGACAGAGAACTCGAGTAAACTTGTGTAACTTTGCTTAACTCGACTGGACTGTGGATGCGGTTATTCACTGATCCGGAATAGTGTTGCCCACTGATTTCCTTTCATCGATAATTTATAATTCAGTGCGGAAATACGACTAGATATAGTTTAAGCGTGTTTGGAATACTTTAAAGCTATTAACGGCCTATTAACGGCTATTAATAGGGGTCTCTTCAAGGGTCTCTTTTCATAACTGAGGAGGTCTAGAGCACATTGCATCATTTGGAGATATGGGATGGGTTTTAGTAATGTTGGATGTTGCTAGTCCATGAGCGATTATGACCACTTATTATCCGCTCGTCTGCTAGTTATGTAAAAATGTAGAAATAACTCTTTAATCACAAATGATACGTGTACTCGTTCGAATAAAAAATTTAATACATATATTTAACAAAGTATATTTAATATATTTTATAATTTACTTACGCATATTTATTTTATAATTTTCTTACGCAACAGCCCGACGCGATCTATTAAAGTAATTGAAAAACAAAAGGTTCGAAATTATCGAGCTTCATAGTAATAAGTTGGTAAAACTTATTATTATAAAGCACATTTATGTTGTATGAAATAAGTTAACAGCATTCTTTCCACAAGAGAATTTTATTTAGAAAACTGCGCGTAACATAATAGCGTGCACACTATAATGGTATTTATGACTCTCGTATTACAGTCTAAATATGACTGTAAGTTAGAGAGTTATGTAAGTTGGTTTACGTAAATATAAATTCTACATTAAAGTAGGTGACTTTGTTTCTTGCTACACATTTTGTTAATTTCTTTGTAGGTTAAAAAATTCATTCTGCAAATTATCTTTTTACAAGCTGTTTCCTGGAATATGTACGCGGAAATATTAGAGTTTTAGCAGGAAAAAAGTCTTAGTCAGTTGCAAGTAAATTTGGCACTTTAGTATCCCGTTTTATTATTCATTCAAATGAGTTTTCAAAATTCCTCCACCAAAAAAAACACTACATGAAGAAGCAAATTTTCATACTTCTTGTAAAAAGAACATACCTAATTTCATCAAAATTTAAAATTAATGGTAATGGTTACGAATTTGAATATTTTATTGACGTCAAATTATGCACGTCAACTTATTTTCGTTAGCCTAATAAAAATAGACACACAAAGTAAAATGATTCTGATAAAAAAAATCATTCTAGCAGTACTCTCAGAACCAGTTACCAACACCTCAATTCAACATTTTATAATTGGAATAGCGTGTTTTATTTTTTTTCAGTTATAAATTAATTCTTGATTACAGTTACTACTTATGGTAAGGCGTGTCATTTTGAGTAGTAAAGGACATTATCTTAGAAGAGGCCTATTCATTCTTGACTTGAACACACTAATTTGGTAATATTCGACATTTAAAACAAATGTTTCAATCACCACAATGAATTTATTGATATATTTTATGCAAATAGTAAGTGAGTAGGACGATTCAAAGGAGAGCTCTCACTCGTAAGTTTGATTCAAACACAATCTCTTTATTGTCCAAGACAATGATTCGATAGAGGGAGTTCTAGTATACGTAGACTGTAATATAATGTTACGTTAGGCCTCTTCTAACGATGAGAAGAGACCCGTGAGCTAAATTGGGTCTAATGACTGACATTAATACACGTTAATATGTGTTGACGCAAAAATATTATGTTATTTGGCTATTTTAAGGCTAACTATAGCTCTATTGAACTGTACCAAGTACAACCGCCTACTAAAGTCATTTGGAAGATAATTTATATGTAGAAAATGTTATAAGGACGGCAACTTAACTACGTAAATAGGTAGGTACTTTAGGTAAATTGGTTTGGGGTATATGAACTGGAAAATGAGCACGCGTTTGATGGAAAGTGGGCACAGTAATGGACGCCTCCCGACACCTGAGTAAGACATATTTTTTTCGGTTAAATTATTTTACATAGAATATTATTTATTCATATAAGCCGAGGGGATTTGGCAGAACTTATTCTCGCAAGAAAAACAACGTTTTCTATCGGAGGGAATTTTGAATGTAAACTATTTTCGAAGATACTTAAACATTCACAAATTTCATCAAAATCGATTCAACCGCCGTTAATTGACACATTCATTCTCCGAGATTCCACTATAGATAGACACACAGACAAATTAATTGCAATAAATTTTTGCTATCTGTACCGATATTACAACCTAAATTATGTACAACAAATATTCGATGTTCAGATTGAACATTACAATTTTAATATTACTATAGATAAAGCGCTTTTTTCTGTATAAACACAGAGTTCTTTCTGTTTATGTGGGCTAAATTATGGAGGCCTGAATTTTTTATCATATGATCACTAAAACATATTGAGCGTTAACTAACTTTATTCATATCAGCGATCACGACACGACATCGCAACGATAAACCTTTGACAAAGGACGTTACGACGACCCGCGTGGCGTAAATGTCACCACGCCGGACCACCGCGGCGCCGCTCGAAGGGTCCTGTGTTCGATTCCCAGCGAGGCGGAGATTTAAAGGATGAGTTTAAATTTCTTTTCTCGGTTTGGGTGTGTGTGTAATTGTCTTCCTGTGTTGCCCATGGCACCCACGACACGGGGTATCCTAGTGTGGGGCTATAAGTGTGTGGCGTTATTTGTTTATTATAACTATTTAATAACAATTACGTTGTATAGTCGCATGTAATAGCATATTTAGTTGTTGCGTTTTCAACAGCGATATCAATAGTGACGATGCTGATTTCGACTCTAATATATTGTACTTTTGAATAATCTACCCATATTCTTTCTAATTTGCGCTCCTTGACGTATTTATAAGTGTATATATCTGTATATACGAAATTCAATGTTTGTTTGTTTGTCTTTTATAGACTTTGAATAGTAGGAGATGGGGCACTGATGTTATTCTTAACTTTGTTCAGAATTCTCTGAAGAAAGTTATGGTACCAAAATTATATCGATCGAACAAATTGTTGTTCAAAATGTTTTTGCTGATCGGTCGGACTTGATCTACCCGTATATACATAAAATATATGTATATCTAACAGTAGTTCAATAAACAGAGTCAAAACAATTGTTTAGAAGGTGGCTTAAAAACAAGCTTGTTATCTCAGTTCTTATTTATTCTAGGACAGATATTTGTACCTTTATTAAGGTCGCGATTTTGGTATTTCACTATGCGAGGTATGACTGTATTACTTTTAATAACTTTACCCACAGAGTTACTAGCAGTAGTTTTTTTTTATAAAATATTTTGTATGTCGCTCGCGTAGAAGCCCTTAAATAATAAGAATATGTGTACAAAACTTCATGATAATCGATTGCGTAGTTTGGGCGTTAAAGCGCAACAAACAAACTTCGATTCATATTTATAATAATAAGGATGATTTCATTACATACGAAACTCTTTGTGAATACATGAATTTGTAAATATCACGCCAAATCTCATTTGTCAGGACCAGTGACTTACAACACACGATATTCTGAATCTATTCGACTTGATTTAGAAACACGAAATGTTCATAGAACATGGCTTACACAAAAGGCTCTCGGACTAAATCCTCAGCTAGGAACTCAGATTAACTTGGGACAACGGAGATTTCTATCGGATCGGTAGGGTTAGCAAACAAAAAGCAAAATGTACAGACGGTACAACAGTTGAACGCTTCCTTTGTAACGAGTAACAGTTGAGGTTTAATCTGTAATTCATTTACTGTAGGTTTAAATTGTTTTGCGCTTTAAATAAATTGGCGAGTTTCTTGGGTATGTTGTTCTTAAATTTCATTCGATTTTAGACAATAGGAGGACCTTTAAATTTCTATATACTATGATCCTTTCTCGTCATAAATTAAACTCCACGAGCTCCATGCTGACCCAATGTTGATTATTGTAGGAATTCGGGACTAAAATTTTCTTATCCGTCTTTCAATGGCTTTGAAAAGACTTCAACGTTCGGTCATAGGATTGTAACAAACAAATATTTTTCTTCAGATCGTCAATCTATTTCGGTTCGTATTTTTTACCTTTCCCGTGATCTAAATCCTAGTACTTTTCTTCCACAATAGTTATCGGTCCTAATTTGTCTATTCCCACTTGTTCCCTATGATAATTCTATATAAGTCTTTTTGTCTTGATTTTTTTTTCTAGCTTCGCTTAAGTTACTGTTGTTTCTGAGCGTGTTTGACTTACTTTCAGATGGGTCTACTCTAATATAGAAAGATTATAGAGTAAACCCTTCTGATCTCATTTGTTGACATAAATAAGTTATAAATGACTTTTCGGTTTAGATGACACACTGCTATAGGTGGTATCACATTTTGTCAATGATCTCATTAAGAAACACGTCACTAAAAAGAATATTCTTCATGCGCTGGCGCTTTTGTTTGTCACATATCTCTGTTGAGGACAATTGCATAAAGATTTCCACACAATTGTGAGCCCATAATCACGAATGCCTCTCATTAGGTTTTCTAAAGAGTGCTTCCGAAATAAAAGCCGAATAAGCTTGTGGGTATCATTAGGGAAATCCATTTACTCTTACGTATAAGTAACTTTAGTAGTTTTAAACCTGAATGGGAGAAACTGGGAGAACGTCTAAGGCTTCACTGGCGATTCAATTTACTGAAGTTATATTGTAGTTCAGTGTTTCATGAATATTAAAAATATTTTTCTGTTGGCTTTTAAATTGGCTTCAGCAAACCGTTTCCTAAATGCTTTCGTAAGAAAAAGTGCCGTGAAAAAAGGTATTTTTTCTGTTACTATACAAAACATTTATAAATCCTTACGACTAAATAAACTTTGTAGTAAAAGTAAATTTTTAATCCTTAATCGTAATAATGTCTCTGGGATGCGATGTATGTATATAAATTTACATACAATTCGCCATTTCCATTATATTGGAATAATCTAAACGAATATCTCAGTGGAAAAAATTTAACCATACCTGATTATAATGATAATGTAATTTGTAAGTTTTGAATTTTTTTTTAAGTATAACACGGAACACTTCAGTTTATTTTTAACATATTCTAGGCGATCCTTACGCTTAAAATTGTGTACGTTTTTTTGTACATTTTTTTTTCTTTCTGTAGTATAAATATTAATTCAATAACTGCAATATAGCCTTATATGTTACACGCCAGAATGAATTTGGAATAAACGTATCTTGCCGTTTTTATGTCAATTAAAACCGTATTTTCTTAATAGCGTAAACTGTTGTGCAAAGTATTGCTAAATACACTGCAATATAAGAATTCGATTGCAATCAATGGCCTTTAAACCATATATAACATATTACAAATTATAATGCTTCAGAAGAATGGGCATACAAGTAAAGTAACAGATTTATATGTATGTATGAGAATTAATAACATCCTCTTGGTTCTTAATAGAGGTAAATTGGAACATTATAATTTCAAGTAAAGCTTTAATATCCATGCGACTCGCCTCCTACCTAAGTGATAGACCAAGTTGAGCAACTGCGCTTGGCAGCAATAAAGGTGATCGCTAAAGGAAAAAAAATATTGCGCGCTTTCCTACTTCGGAGATCACTTATCAAGGTAACATTCTCTCTTGTATTTTTAAACTTTGTCGACTCTTTCGGATTGACGTAAACCGCTGGGTTATGAGCGCTTCGGTCAGTGTTCAGTATACATATATTGAATTATCTAACCAAAACAAACAAAGTAAGTCATAAAATCACCCTAAAACAATATGCGATTCATATTTTGTACGATAACTTTGCGTTTCTCAAGTAGAAAGCTATTTCTGCCTTTCAATTCGATTTTGGAAGGAAAATTCACGGAACTGCATTCCCGCGATAGAAGTTTATATTCAATAGAGTTGCTTCTAATTGATTTGGTGGAAGTTAAAATGAATGCATTTAGAAGTGCTTTAGTTCGTGAATTGGTGAAAGATACGCACCATTTCATATCATTAGGTTATACTTCATTTGAGATTAATTTGGTTGTCTAAAGATGTATGTGAATGTAATTTATTGGGTAGGTGTTGGATATATTTTATGAAGAAAGTAGCTATATCCAGCGCGTCAATAAAATGTAGTAATATATATTAAAATAACATAGTAAAAAAATTATTTAAAGAAAATTCAGTATATATATTATATCAACTATGTATGTGTTCGATTGAGATATGTAATTTTGGTCTTAAACCTTTTTCAGGGAATTCTGATCAAAGTTACTAAAGACGTCAGTGTTCTATCTCCTACCATTTCAAATTCCATAAAGGACATATAAACAAAGAAACATTATTTTTTATATATATTATAATTCGTTGTAGTCCTCTTTTAATTAATCTGTTTTCATTACTTAAATACTGATTTAAATTTATACTGAAATAACTATAAGCAAATTTCTTTAACAGTTATAATATTAATTCTAAAACCCCAGCGGGCTGAAACTTCCAATGGAGATAAGGCTAGTTTATTATTTTTTAATTTTCCTACAATATTCGTTTCTCAGATTTTTATATTTGAGAGATTTTAGTCTAACAACTTAAGTACGTTGACGAGTACAACCTAATCAATTTTATCTAATGAAATGAAACGATTGACGCGCTTACTAGTAGATATTGTTAATTATTCAGTGGACTTACTGATAATTGCGAGTAATAAAATAATAATAATAATAGATAAATAACGCCACACACTCACAGCCCCACACTAGGATAACTCGTGTTGTGAGTGCCATGGACAACACAGAAATACACACACAGACCGACAACAGAAATTCGAACTCATCATTTAAATTTCTGCTTCACTGGGAATCGAACCCAGGACCCTTCGAACGGCCCGGCATGGTGATCATTACGCCACGCGGGTCGTATTATTGATTTAAAATTTTCGTATTGATTTAAAACTTATAAGCGAGACTAGGAAACTGTCCACGAGTGTGCGACCTGTCGCTAACGACAGTTTATGCTCTAAAAAGCTTTTGATTTTCTTCCTGTACAGTTAAAAGTTTTCCTCAAATCGAATCGCGGAGACGCGAAACGCCGAGCGGAATACATTATAGATTACTTTTAACTTACGTCACTTGCAGTTTTACCTTATTTTCTTTTACCATTTTAAGTTTGTCGTTCACTTTAATCCGTCAGTTTTTAACATGTTCGATGTTTTTACTGCCTTGTAAGGACGACGCAATGTAGCTACAAAGAGCTTTGCTTGAATGTAATTAGAAAGAAATAGGATTTCATATAGATGCAATATGCGTGCTTACACTATGTAATTTATACTTTATACTTCAACCCAGTTGTATAGGATGCGATAACGGCTGACGTATGATTGTTTGAGACGGGAAGGATAATAACAAGAGATCTTAGAACTTTTATATTGCGCTAGGTGTTCAGCAACGAGCTATATTGGGGAAAATATTAAACCCTTCACAAATACCCAGCTACTTTTAAGGGGTTTCTTCATTAATAAAAAGCCTAAGTAAGGTTTTACTAAGTCAGTGCACTTTATAAACTTAAATAAAATCTTAAGTGCACGTGGAGTTGCACACTAGAGTGTTGCCATCCGAGAAAAGTGGGATATATGCTTATAACTAATTTTCTTATGCTGAAATCAAGACTTATAAAATCTGGATAGTTCGAGACCGTCGTTGATGAACTATATATGATACAGAGCCTAGTGTCTGTCAACAAAACTTAAAGCCATTATCTCGATCTTTGTTAAGTGAAGTGTATTACAAACAGAGAAGGATGGCTTGGACGGAAAAGTCTGCGAAGCTCCATAGACCCCATTAAATGTGTTAAAAAAATCTGTATCTATGTGTCACACTGATCAATGCAATAACAAAATTCTTCATTTATATGCCACACTTTACTCAAGGCGAATATTTTTTTAACGATACTATTACTTAACAGAAATAATTGTGTTGTAATATGTCCTATTATTGTATTTGTTATTACACAACAGAAATAACTCTGTAGTAATATCTCATATAATTAGACTAGATGATCCAGTAAACTTTGTTTTGCCATATATGTAAATTATTACATTAGAACTACTTTGATAACCATAAAAATCCTTATTGTGGGTTAGCCTTAGAAGCTAGACATATGCTGTCGCGGACTTTTATTTAGAACTT
>DWJN01004211.1:0-12656 GCA_018248895.1 Carystus phorcus
TAACAATTATACATATAAAACAACAAAATTTAACTATAAAGTTTGACGACCTGTGTGACCACATCGGACCGCCGTTCAAAGGCTCGTGGGTTCGATTCCCAGCGAGACGCAAGTATGATGAATTGGAATTTCTGTTCTCGGTCTGGGTGTATCCTTCTCTTCCTGTATTCTCCATAACGACCACGATGGAGGGCAGACGTAGTTTTAGTGAAGCGAAGCAGAGCCGAGTAATAGGTAATAGTATTAAATACATTTATGCCAATAAAATTTTCGTCCTCATTATTCTTATATTGTATACATCATCTATATACGGTATGTTGTATACATCATCTATATACGGTGCGATAGACAATAGTTACTAATGATGATGGTTTCACGTTTATTCCACATGTAAACATCTATTGTAGTCACACCGCAATATATTAAAAGTTTTGACATGTGTACAAAAACAGTAAGCATCAAAGTTTTGTAACCAATTTTTTACGTATTATTACTATATAATTACTTATTAATTTAAGTATCCTAGTGTAAAAAATGGATGCATGGTTGCTATAATTTTATAAAATTTCATGTTATATCAGCGACTCAAATTTTAAATTTAGTTTGTTATCATTATTTAACCAACTAGGTGTAAGTTTATGCTACCGTTTTTTGGAAAGTAGACTAACTCTAACTTAATCAATATAAAACAAAACTTTAACCTTGTCACCATGTGTAATTATCAAGTAAGGTTTTTTTACTATAAACTTAAAACAATAGTTCAACAAACACACGCGCAGATCTATCACACATATGTGACCAATATAAAATTCTTATGTATCAACAAGCTTTTGTTCACCAAACATGTAATAATTAATTTAAAATATGGACCATAAAAATCTAACAGTATATTCACGGTTTAATTCCATGTTCTGTACAATGAGGATCGCAAGTCATAACAGCTATTATAACGATGATCGTCTCCCGTAACATCGAACCACGCGTCGACCAGGGTACGACAACCCGCGGCTTTTTTTACTTCATAACACAGACAAAATGTTTTATTTTAAGTTCGTATAAATTAGTCAGCACAACAAACGCATTAAAAATAACAATATGACAAACCATAGGGTAAGTCAATGCAAGGTTAAAAGATTATTTTCTTGATCTGTGACCTATGAAGATATTTCTTTTTTGACTTGTATTGTCGACTAAAAATCCTTTTGGCAGGTGAGCCACATCACGAGCAATGTTTATATTTATAGAACACGGCATATATCGTGGCGTAAAACGTTGGGCCGCGAAGCATTCCATACCGGAATGCTTGTGTACAAGCCGGCTGATCGATGAATGATCCGTTGATCTCGCCGTCGGCCGACGGTGCCAATTTCTGATCAGATTTACAATGTTAAATTCACTCTAGACGTGGCGAGCAGACACTAACGCTTATAGTAAAGTTTACGGAAGTACATATGAAGGGGAATTAGTGCATACTTGCAGTCAAAATAAGCTTAGAAGCAGGAAACATACACATATTTAGAATCGATGCGTAAATCCGGCGGCGCAGAACACAAAATTGTAAAATGAACTTGCAACCTATTCATTATTATTACATACGTTTTAATTTGGTCATGTTACATCGACTATATTTAGCGGAAAATGTATTTATGGATTGTTGAGTATTTGATTACGAAACATTTGGGATGCTTCAAACAATTTGGCATCAGAACCATTTTTAAATAGGTGTAGGTATATGAAAATGACACATAACAATGGATTTCTTGGATATACAGCTGTATTGATATACTCGTAATGTTAGCCTAAGTATATACAATTGTGGTACAATAATACTTAAATTTGATGATATACAAATTTAGAACTTCGACTAAAAAGTGATCCTTATAATACCTGGCAAAAAATTTATAATTCGTGAACTTTGGTATCATAGTCGTTATACAGATATGTGTATTATCGTACTACATATGCACCATGAAACAAATAATAACCACAAACTTTATAAAATTATTGTTGCTTTATGGAGGTGCTAGCTGATATTCGCATTCGCTCGCGAAAGTTATAGACTTCTTAAAGCAAAGTATTACTCAGTTTGAAGTAAACTGAGCGAAATTTACTTTTATATTTGCTCATACAAACTTTTACCACCTCCGTCATATTACCCGCTATTTAAAAAAAAACTTACTGCTCTTCCATATAATATAAGGAAGTCCTATACAAAGTTGAATACTGCTAGATCTACTGAGTACAGTTCTGTCAGTCACGGGAGCAATATGTTAAGTAAACGTAACAATATACTAGATCTGTAGGCTTTATAAAATGGCTCTTTGTGTCCATTTGTTATATAACAATGGTAAGGATGGCTATTGGTAGCGATATAATTTGATTGTGGTCAATAAAGATTAAATTAGATAAAAAGATACAACAGGTTTACCTAATCATTCGCAATATCCAATCCTATCTTGGATATCTTGACGAGTACGTTAGTTTATACCGTTTGTCATTTTCCGTATTCGGCGAGAACGTGTAGGCGAATGCAGTAATCGAGGATCGGAGCAATGACGCAATAACGTCTCTATTAAAAAACATAATAATATTATGTCATAGACGGATCAACAACAGAAAATGTGAAGACAAAGGTTTTGATAAAACTGAATACAAATATCACTAATATTGAGGAATTTACGAATAAAAATTTTTGGGTATACCTCAGTGGTATACGCGAATTATTCTCAAGAATTTGTGTGCAAATTTAATCAAAAGCAGTTAACGTTACGAACACATTAAGAATCATAACGTTTTCACTGTTAACAAGTTAGCAGTTGTTATTATTTAATTCTACAAAATCATAAACCTTGAGCAACAATAGCTTAGCCGCTTCGTAGCCGTTCCACAAATATTCCTGTGAACTTTATAATAAGTAATGTAGTTTAATTAAACGGCCAAGCTATTTTCATAACATTTCGGGCAACCCAATGTTAAGTGATCCCAGCCATCCATATATATCCTTAACACCAAAGAGGTCACAGGTATGTTAATGTCAAAGGTAACGTAGACCCGCTTACATTAAGCATTTTTTGCAAAAATAAAAAAAATATATAATCTCCGACACGGATTAAGCTCCCCACTAATCCGCTAAATTTGTACAACGCGCGGAGAAATTGCCCGGAATAAGCCAAGTTAGGTCGTCGACCAGGGAAATGTTTCATTTTTGTGACATTAAAATAGCAACGGGCCATTCGCGTGAGCACTTAGGCAGTGCAACAATACCAATGCCGGCACTCACCATGAACTACGACGGTGAAATGTCGATGACCTTATAAAAATCTATTATAACATAAGCGCGAAACATTATTACTGTTAACTGGGTTTAGGATAGACGTACATCATAATTTACTAATAAACAGATGCGTCGTAATGCATTACTGCCAATGTGTGATGTACATAGATGTGCACGCTATTTCAAACTGACACATTTTAATGTAATCTGATCTCCAAACTAGGTATAAGCCTAATTTTCATAGCTTTCAAACAATGAAAACCTCAAGACACTCTATTCAATTATTGTTGTACAATAAATATTATTTAATTAAGACCTTTATTTAATTAAGACATGTTCTGTATTGCACCATAAGTATTTGCAAATCATATAAATACAATACCTAACAAAGAAATGATAAATCCCCTGGCCGATATACACTACATAACAAACCCTGTTCTTGCTTCTAGGTCCACAACCATTAATGTTTTATTCAAGAAGATATTCAAACTCGGCGTACAAATATTTTTATAATAATATAGATATTCGAGTACAAACGATGGCTTTGAATGTTTTACACGATCGAGATTGTTGTCGGATACGCAATAATAAAAATAATTTGTCGTACCTCTTATTGGCGTGCTAACAAAGGTATGCGAGTTTCACAAAATATCAATTTCGACCGTGAACCATTTGTCATTCGGTCGAACAAAAAAATAATCGATTTCCCCTTATCATTAGAGCGACCGATTTAAACGTACTCAATGTTTATATTGTTGTTAAAATTGTACGCTCCAGTTTATAGATTCGCCTTTTTAGGCGATATAACTAAATTATCGTTGTTTATCGCGTCATAAAACAATTTGCAGTCAACGTTATCGATTTTAAGAGATACTTCTGTTGCCCATACATATTACGATCCAATTCACGCACCCATATTACGAGAGACAAATACAAAATTCATTATTTGTTGAAGCAGTTAACGTCACAGTTAACGGCTGCATATCGTCGCAGCCAAACTAATATTCGTGATGACATCATTGCATTCTATCGTCTGTCATAATATTGTTATAACGAAATTCCTAAAATGCATCGTCTGCTGCTGAGGTTGACGGCCCTTGTATGAATAACACAAATAAAGAAGCGGGGATATGTGAAGTGCCAATTTTATCACCTGCGAGTTGCGCTTACACGATACTTTTATTCGAGCGGTTTAATCCGGTAGATGGTAAACATTTGCTTAGTTCATCGCACGTCGTAGTTGTTAGTATACTATTACGAGTAAATGACTTTATATTTATATCATCGCGGGCACTAAACATTTTAAATGCAAACGGATTTGACGATTTATGTATTTCGACAGGGTTACGTAGATAATGGTAACGACAAGACTGCGGTAGAAATGTGAAACATTTGACAGTTGCCATGCCCTAATGACAGAAAACCTATCAATCTTCCGTCTTGATCGTTTTCATCACCGTTTGGTATACTAATATTATCAAAATTTATAGAATATCATCCAGTCTGTAATTATTAATTATTTTGGATAAGTTTATCCACAAAATTACACATTGAAATAAATAACAAAATTTCAAACAAGAGACCACTTAATCATAGTTTAAAATGTCATGTCATAACGAATAGACAATATGCGCTATATAAGCAAGAATGATTAAAGAGAATAATAACGATACGTTATAATTTGTTTTGGAAATAGAAACGTGTGACACACGAACGCGACCTTGCAGACATTTTTCAAACCGGCTACATGACATGACATATCGTACGTCATTCGGCATGTCATGTAAATACACGTAAAAGCGAAACTATTTTATTGCCGTCCAGAAATTCATACGAGTACACATCGCGAGAGTGTCGTCTCAACTACATATTCTAATTTGACATGTTTAGAAATCCAGAGCAAATGGAACATATACAATGAATTAACATAACAATGCGTCGTTGCGAAGTAACCTACATGATTATGAATCACAAATATCGGTTCTTCCATTGTGTCACTCATCTTACTCGTAAAGCACGAGAATTATAATGAAATGAAGGTGTTATTTTTTACAAAACTGTGTTTTTTATGCCAACTAGGTAAAAATTCATATAAAGCAATAATTAACAGTGATTATAACAATTTTAGGTTGATCTTTATGTACTAAAAGTGTAATTTATACCAAGCGAAGCTAGATCGGGTCGCTAGTTATCTATAATTCATCAAAACTTTGATCGACTTGCGAGATTGACTAATGCCCCTTAAAATAAAATAAAAAACCTTCAAAGTGTTCGTACAAAAAACAGCGAAGTAAACATCAAACAATCACGCACCATCACGTAACTACGTGGTGCTTTTTGTAACATAAACATTAATAAGCAGAAGTAGTTTATTTGAGAGTACAAGAGAAGCCGTACATCCATCTAGACGGCGACGGGAATAAATAACTTTTTACTCAGAATTCGTAAAAAACCTAACAAATGTTCGACGTATGAGAAAAAACATTTGACAAGAAATAGAACTATGAAAACTTATGTTCGAATTCCAGTTACAGCTTCAGAATTAGATTTATCGAGTCCCAATTTTAAGAATTGAAAAGGTGTTCGACTCCTCACGTTTTCATACCTTAAAAAATAACGAATTTGCAACCACAATTCCTTAATTATGGCACAGAATAGCTTTGATAATATACTGATCTTAATATTATCAGCATGATTTAAGGTAGTATTTTGAACTACTAGTAAACTAATTGCCTTCAACCCATTAATGGCCCACTACTGAGCACGGGTCTCTCCTCAACACTGAGGGGGTCTAGAGCTTACTCCACCACGCTGCTCCAGTGCGGATTGGTGGAGGACTAGTAAACTAATTAATACTATAATAATAAACTAGTTTCGGAGCCTGAAGCCCAGCTATAAGTGTGGAATATTAATAAAATACATTTTAAAGAGTACAAACTTGAGTTCATAGATGGCACTAATTTTAACATGACCTCGGTTTATTTATTGTAATAATATCGTAAGTGATGATGTGATAGTACTTAATTAGCAATAAGGTCTAGATTTGAATGGCACATGTATAAGTATGTGTATAAACACATTGACAACAAGAATGAGTGATGCGCCTGGATTTAAATCGATTAGAGTCAATAAGGAGGCCTGTTGTAGCGATTACTGATATGGACTTAGTCATGGTACAAAGATCTTGTACTTACCTGGTAACAAAGTGCTATTGATAGCAATATTGATTTAACGCTACAAACTATACATATAATAACACGGTATCTACAGAGAAACCTTATTATTGGTGGTATTTAATTTCTTAATGCAAAAGAAGTAAGAATGATTTTCATAATTTTACCTTTTGCTCCCATGCATCTGAGAAACAACCGCATCTATTTTAACACGATTGTATAATGGCGGAACTTAGAGATAATATTAGCTGTATATTTTATTTAAATCACTTGAAAAACGAAAAAGATATGACAAATATCCCTTCTAAATATTTTGTTCCAGAATTGGTAGGTAATAGTCAACGTCAAATTATTTATTTCGTTTTAGGAACTTACAGCTCACTTAACGAAGGTCAAAAACTGCTACAAACAACAACTTAAGTGACATTATATGTACATATTTTTGTAATCTGTACTGTATTTAATAATCTGTAGGTTTGAGAACCAGTACAGGTAGTACGAGTATTAGTAGTAGTGACTCTACTCTTCTTTCTTGGACCGTAATACGCCGGCGATTGATAATGCTGGTATGCAACATATGCCATCACCTAGCTCACTTGTTCCTTAACCGGCTAATTAAAAAAATATTCTCCAAGCGAAGCGAGCGCAAGTTACTTATAAATAACAATGTGCATAATTGACCATTTATAGTATACATTACAAGGAATAACAATACATGTTATTAATAGATACTTAAAAATTTATTACTAACAATGCACTACGACTATTATTAATATTATAAGAACTGATAATTACGACTAATAAAGCATTTTTATTGCTATAAAAGCACACACACGACTATCAGACATAAAATTACTGCTACGCTATAGTACAAAATTAGTGAGTGTAATAGGTATAAGTTTGGCTTTATGAACAATGAGTTTTATAAAACTGTATACATGAACTGTGAAAGTTTAGATACTACGACTAGAAACTAGAAACTCAAAAAAAACACCAAGTCCTATTTGAAGTAGTCTTCTCGCAATTTGTTTCATCTTTAAAGCCATAGGCAAAAATTTTGTCATTAATGGTGACCTCAGAGTAATTCACTTCACTAGCACCTTATCTTTTTCCTTCACCAGCTTATACTTCATCTCCACTAACCATCAAGCGTGACTGAGGTCACAAGTATAAAGCCTACAAATGAGCAAACGAGTTAACTGATGATAAGTTATTATCACCGATGGATTTCCTAGCATCATAAGCCTATTTGACAAGTACCGTAAACATAATGCTTCCATCTACTTCAGTAAACAGTTTCCATCTATTGACCCTTAAAAGAAATCGACCTACTTTCAAACGTTCGACACAACCAAATTTTCGGAACAATGCAAACGCCTATTCACGCATAACTCAACCTTCGAGGTGTACGAGCTGCCGCCAAAATAGCTATTACGGGATGTTTCGAAACACACGAGCACACAGACACGCATCCGGCGGTTAACGATGTATTAATGTGGTCGAGAGCCATCAATCAATGCATCGCTTACCGTAATGTATGTAACTTGCTTTGAACGAATTAGATTCATATAGTCGAAACTAATCATATTGTAACAGTAATGTTACCTCTTAGTAGTGCTCTTGTTTGCTGAACGAATGGTTTTAGGTTTGATAACTGACTGACGTTAATATGGATATATACAAGTAACATAGTATAAAGTGCATAAAGTATTTTTGTATCGCGTATAGCGTAGCGGTTCTTTGTAATATATAAGTGCCTATAAAGATAAAAAAATCTTGTCATACTCAGGTGGTCCGTGCGTGTAACTATTATTATTAGCGTGTAATATCATTAATACATATTATACTTGGATAAAGGTAAATTAAGATAAAAAAAAAACTTGGATAAAGGAGAAATAATCTAATGCGTGAATTATAGATAATTACTATGATATTAAAATCGAGTAGACTACCACCACATTAGCAGACCCGGCTGTCGTAAAAAGTGACTAAAACCACCGCTCTTTTATTTGGTGAGAGGGTCTTGCGCAATCTTTAATTACGTATATTATTAATAAGTAATTAAGGTATTTCATTTCCGTGTAGCCTAAGCTAGTAACCTCTTACTGGAGTCAGCCGCCAAACGACTCCTGTTCCTACTGAAGGCTATTACGTCAGTAATTACTTCACTTCTTTTCTTTCTTGGCTGGCAACGTGATAGAGATTTCCTTGGTGTTACTAATGGGGGACGGTTACCTCTAACCATTATATGTTTCGTCAGTACATTTGACTACATTTACGTAAAAAAATACTACCGAAGATAATTGATCGAAAAAGATAATGCGCGGTCATATGTTCGATGGGTGACCAATAATAGCAAAGCGTATGTCCGGAGTACACCTCAAAATGTGTCGTGTCCCAGCAACCAGCAGACTATAGAATAAAACATAACTTAATACTGCATAGGTTATAAATCGTAGCCTTGTTACTGGAAGGCAAAAGGCAATTTGTTCTATGATTTATTTCGTTACGCACATTGTTGGACGTAATCGAATTGGTTACATTGCAGATTTATATGATTATTAAACAAATGCGTACATCGTTTTAGGCTTTATAAATATAAGAAACTACACAATTAGTTGCAAAATTGTCGCTGCAATACAACAATGTTTTGAAGCCCCATTAGTGAAAAAAACCCTTTACACACGAAACGTACGTATAAGTTTGGGTCCTTATATTTGTTATACGTTTATGATACTATACGACGCCGTAGAATAAATAGTTAGTAACTCGCTTGTACTGTGAGTAGTAATGAAGGAGGAGGCCTACCTGGGTTCGATTTTCAGTCGGGGTGAATATTAATGTGACAGATAAATTGTATTGTATTGTCACCTGCGACAAGAAATCCTGATACCAATATTAGCGTGTAAGCGTTTAATTAAAGAATAGTTATTCGCAAAAACAATAAGTCCACCTGAAATTAACTGTGCCCACCAACCCGTCATAACAAGAGGCGTGTAAAAAAGTGAGTAGCTTCCTTTTACATGGGATTGAATGATACTGAGAATAAAAGTTTCATTACAATTCCTCAAGTCTCTACACATACAATTGTATAATTAACAAAATACACCTCATACCAATTTCTTCACATTTATGCCTTAGTGAAATCTGCTTGCGTTATTACCTGTAAGAGAAAAAAAAATCATGTCACTTGTCCATATAAACATAGAGGCACATACTACAAGATACTTCGAACTCAAACATACACAGGTTCAATTCGAACATTCACGCAATTATGCACACATACACACCTACACGGTCGAAACTGTTCACTAGTGTGTTTGTTAGTATTAACAATTGGAGCGTAAAAAACTGACATAGGCGCCACGGAGTGATACTTCATTTAAACAACAATGTATATCGCAACATTATAATAGGCGGCAGCGGTCCTCCGGAGCATTGGGCATTCCATCACGCGCTGCCCCGAGGGTGTTAGTCGACTTCGACGGCTAAATAGACCGAATACAACGACGGAAGTGTCTGCTCCATCAGATTCTTAAAGGTCTACGTCAAATATGTACCTATAATACATTTGGAACATTTAAAAATATGACGATAAATATATATGTACCTCATATTGAAACATATTTAGTTTCAAGTTTAAAATGTATGGACTAAATTGTCGACAACATTTATAGTTTCCGACTTACTTCAAATTCAAATTCATTTATTCGATACAATTCGCTACTTCATTTCACTCACAAAGGATTAAAACAACTTATCACTATTAGTACAGCTACAATATATTCTTAAATGTTATATGTTTATTGTTATTCCTGCTTATAACGAATGTAATGGAAAAGTATTTAAGTTTTTTTTATTATTTTTAGTAAGTATTGTCATATCTATTGGGCCTTACAAGAATCATGTTATGTGGTTACTTGGTGCGTTCAACAAATATCAAATACATTTGTCAATCCAAAGCACTATTCGAAAATTAAATATTCTTTTTAAAAAACGTACGAGTAAACGATACAAAACACACATGATGATGCTTCTTTGTAATCCACGAATTTACTTGTAATTACAACTTAGAGTAGACATAAACTATAAGTAATAATTATAAACTATACCTCTATATAATTATAATCTCCTCAGTGCTCAGTAGTGATCCATTAATTAGCTGAAAGCACATATGTTTCGGAATGTAGAAAATTCTTATTGTGGTTTCCTAAAGATGTTTTCCCATTCCGAACCAAATAATTTTCGATTTTGAAAGCTAGATCGTTATCAAAACAATTCAAGAGTGCATCCAAAAAACTACTCACAACCCTTTTGGCCCAACCACACGCGTTCCGTAATGATCGTGACGACAAATCGTCGCGTGTGTGGATTCATATGATTGTTAAATTGTGCGTCGTTTGCGCGGAACCACTCAATTGTGCGGGGAATGACAGTTGAATCGAAACTGAAGGGCGTAGTGCAGTTAAGGCTCCGGGCGCTTCGTGACACTCTACTTCCCTTATGTACGCACCGATTGTGATGCAAAAGTCTGCAGGTACTAAGTACAAGTAGTGATAAATTGTTCTGGTCTAACATATTTGTAATATAAGCCAAATTGGTCCTGTAAAACTACGATTTACGAGCGAATATCGGATTTCTCACGTTGTATTTGTATCGGATCTTATAGACTGACTTCGGACCAATTCATAGCCGTCCGCTGTAAAGTAAGTTCCACATGTTCCTTATCTTCAGTAAGCTGAACGATAGGCGCTACAAAAAAAAACCCCACCTCCGAACAAACCTTAACCGACTGACAAAAGGGAAGTTAACACCCATAGTTGGTTATTATGATTATTCCCCCACGCATACGTTACTACTGTACGGAGATCCAAATATAAAATGACAAGTAACATGCGTCATTTTCAGTTATCTTACAATCTGAATGGTAGGTGTGAACAGCATTTAATAGCCCATTAATGAGTCCCTTTAAACTCGAACTCAAAAACCATGTAAATTCTTATTTTAAAACAGTTGCTGTTGTATACGGTGTATAAAATTGCAAAATAGTGACTCGGTAACTGTCTCGTATACCACGCTAGATTTCATTGAAATATAACAAAAAAATTCTACGTTTTGAATCTGTCTCCCCACGCGAGACTCCCAAAGTACCATGTCTATTTATATTTTGGACCCGTGAAACTGTAAGTTTATCAAATAAATAATAATAATACCCTTCTACTACACTTATGATTAAAATTTCAATGTTATGAATTAGCAGGTTGATAATCTAAACCGCATATTGTTTTTCCAGGACAAAAACTCAGTTTCAATGAAATGTATACAAATGTATTTTAGTTAAGCATTGACCACATTGTGGGTTATATTGAGTATCACTCGTGGTTTTCCTTTCGTATACAAATATTGGCACTTCAACTAGAATAATAGTAGTAGTAGTTTTCCAATATCATGTTTAAAAAATAAGTTTCATATGTTCAGGATTTATAAATGACGCTACAGAACGTTAAGTACACGTACTGTTACATCTGAAGGTTGTCTGTTGAATACCGGGTTAATTACTTTATCAATAACAATTTACTGTAGGTTTGAACTACTTGTACAGTCCGTTTAACTCGATTTGGTTTCCATTAACCCACATAAATAAGTTTAAGTTTTACACCATCACATTTTACATGTTAATTTTAAATAGGTGTACAGATAATGAAAAATATGACTTTTTACGTGTAAAAACTAATTAGATAATTAATTAATTTAATTATATTATTATTTATTTTATAACTAATTTTTAGCATTCGCGTTGTCTGCAAGATACCTGAAATAAAAATTTGTTTTTAAAAATACATTATGATTTACAGGAACCAGTTTTCATACTAAGATCTGCCTTTTGAATTTAAATATAACATAATTGATGCAATATATTCATAGTATATTTTACTTTAAACTGACTGATATATAATGGAAAAAGTCAATTTGATTAATAATTAGAAAAAGAAAAAACTAATACTGTCAATTTATCTTGTAAAAAGTTTATAACATCTTCATCCGTAAATGCATTCGTATTCATTCATATCTCCAAAGTGATATCTTTTCACCCATAACCATTAAAAGTACTTCCTAGGAACACTCAAGATACCACTAACAATGGGTGTCTGTATAAAAATATATTTATTGTTCTAATTAAGTAATTATTAACTGTTTTATATGTGGTG